>WTXV02004200.1:6160-16754 GCA_009823435.2 Nymphicus hollandicus | reverse complement strand
TCCTTGCCCCTTCTGCAGTTTAACATTTAATGCTTTATCTCTGCAAAGCATGTTGGCAGACAGGTTCCTATACAGGGTATGAATACATTGCATGAAGTGAGGCTGAAGTGAGTATCAGGGAAAACTCTCTTGGTAGGAGACAGACCTCAGTACCATTTTTTGCTGCTCAACATACTCTTTCCTGCACTAAGGCTTTGGAATGTTTACGGATGCTAAGCCCAGTGGGTGCGTGGATTCCTGTGTGGAGACTAAACTGCATAGGAATTACTCCAACCTGCAAAACAGAGAAACGTGCAGGGTGCTAAAGTGCATCGAGACCATGAGGTTTCCAGAAGAGCTCAGCATTAGCCTAATTTTGCTCCCAGTTGTATTGAGTGAGGCAGAATTAGGCTAGAGCTGAGCTTCTGAAAGCTGTATCCTATCTTGCTCCTGATGTAGTTGTCTAAAAATACGGAGTCCAATTAAATCAACAGCAGTACAAAGTATGAGGGAATGTATAATTAATTAAAGAAATCAAAGGCTGTCTTACAGCACTGATCAGCATTTAGCAATCCTGCCACCAGCTCTCACTCTTTTCATTCTTCCTTTTTAATCAGTGATTATTGTTGTATCCCCATACATTACAATCACATATTCTGGTAGTATTTCAATACTGCGTTCCTTGGGAGCAGTAAACCCAGTCACAGGAGGAAAATGAGAAACCCCATTAAAAAAGGAATGAAGAAAAGAGCTCCAGCCCTTGTCCTCACACTGAACTGGAGCCCTGATATTGGGGAAGGATTTGCTCACTGCGATAGTCAAGACCTTCTTTTGCAACACAGCCCTGATGAGAAACTAAAGCCTGAGAGAGAGAAAATTGCATGTCCAAAGTAATCTCTCGGGGCTATCGCTCTCCCTATTACAGTTGTTCTGTATCTAGCACTCTCTAAACCAAAAATGGGGTCTTTTGGTCTACCAAGAGAGTGTAAGGCAGCCACCTGTGAGCACAGGGCTTTGCCACCTCCCAAACAAGTGCTTCACACTTACTCTTCCAGTGCAGTGTGAAGGGAGCTGGAGAGGATGTGTTCTTCTCAGTTACCTTGGCAGGAATCCCCAGAAACTGTGCTGTATTCACGGCAAATCTGGAGTTACTCCATCTGGGTCGCCAGGAGTGTAATCTGGCTTATATTTTGAGTGCCAGCTGTTAGTGGGAAACAGTAAGACAACACGGAAGGAAAATCCATATAATCCCATTCCAGTGGCTCTTTATTGGTTTATACCTAGATTTCTCCACCTTTCCTTTGTTGAATTTCAGGTTGAATCTGTTCATCTGTGGCATTAAATGAGGACAGTTAAAAAAATCTCATTATATGGCAGTAGTGCAAGGATGGAATTTTACCTCAAGGAAAGGTTGATGGGGATTTGCTCCAGAAAACCAGCCATGGTGGCACCATCTGCTCACTTTGTGGGTCATTTCAGTGAAGTGAATGAATCTTGTGGTGGTGGCATCCTTCACTTTAAATACAGTTATTCATACTGCAGGTACCTGCATCGAGACTTGTCTTTACAGTCAGTGCAGGCATGAGTAGGGAATGTTTACTTTTGGCAAGGGCAGGCATGTAAAATAGGTCAGATGACTCACGGTCTATAAGTGCCTGTTTCTCCCCATTGCCTGGAAAAAGAGTGAGACAACTAGTCCAGACATGGGCATCACCTCCTGACGTGTAAGGTTATATGAAAGTACTCCTGCCCTTTCTTTACTCTGTCTCCTGTTGATGTGCTCTACCCTTTTCTACCGTATGCTTAGATCACAGATTCCCCTCGGCAGTGCAATCTCCTGTGTGACATCCGTGTGATGGTATCTCAGCATCTTTCAGCAATACCATCACAAAAATAACAGCACAACGCTTTCGAATTAGTACGTACAGACAGAAAAAACCAAGCAAACTTCACAGTGCGGTCTCTATGCTATTAAAAGAGTGGAGGGGTAAGATCTTTTACCTTAAGCCCTGCAAGCAGCTTTTACATATGACTCACAGTTTCTTTATCCTCAACTAAATACCCCTTATAAGAAGCCTGACAGAAGTTATTAGTAAATGGTCACCCATCTCTAGGTTTCAGTGAAGTTTAGTAGGAACTTAGATCCCTGCTGCAGATTGGTGTAGAACAGCTCAAAGAGGACTAAAAGGGATAGCATTCTTGCAGGGATTTCAAAGTGATGGCTTTACTTCTTGTATTTGTACAGATGTCTGCCCTGGGCTATATTATAGCAGTAAGTCTGTTAAACAGAAGGGATTCTGTTCAGTTTGAAGTATAACTTCAGATAGCTCCTGCATTGTTGATTTGCAACATCCTTCTTGGATATCCAGTCACGTACGAAGGAAGAGTTCAGTACTGCCAACCTGGCTGCCCTACATGCAGGACTTGTCTATTTCTGTTTAGTGTATTTCTGAAGGAGCACCCCATCAGAGAAGTCTTTCAAATAGATTCAGGATTCCAGGATACAGCCCTACTGCTGCTAGATTTAAATAAAGAGATCTCTACCAGGGTTGGTTTCTTATATAGGGAAGAGTAACTTTGACTCCTTTGCTGACTGGGCACTCATTTCCAGCTACAGGCTGCTGCTCTGAACGATGCATTTGAAGTTATTCTGGAAAGCATTCCTCCCCTGAAGTTGCATCTCTCCCTTTTTGATGCATAATTTAGCTTTTAGCCTCTTATAAATTACATGCCTAAAGAACTGCTGATGCTTCTGGGCAAAACCAACAATAATAAAGCTGTACAAAGTATTCTTTGTGGAGACTGTTCTGGATATAAATACATTTATGCTTCTCTGAGATTTCCCTATTTCTGTCCCTGGGATGTTTACATGAATACAGAACCTCTATTGTTTGGTAATTCACCAGTACCAAGGACTTGTCATGAATTCCTGCTGCTTATCATCCATGTCACGAAACCACAGGTCTTTGTGGTACCTTCATGGATGGACGGATGGACTGTGGGTGGAACAGAGATTAGAAGTAGGGTTTTTTTCTAATGGAGGAGCTTCTTCATTGCAGGAAAGTGAGGCTAAGGAAAACTCAGGGAGAAACCTGACTAATAAAGTTGTGAGGGGGCTCGAGGAGCCAGATCGACTGCTGGATTTGGTTCTTTATTGCTGCTTGATGTTGGCAAATCTATTTATTTCTGGGTGCATTTTATACTGTGCCCAAAATAGAGGTAGTGAGGTCTCCGGCTGCTGCTGCTGCTCTAAGTTACCATAGATCTCTTCCAAAATCTGCTGAAGTCCACAGAAGAAAATCCCTTACAAAAGCCTTTGGGACATCTCTATGAATTGGTCTGACTCTTTCAGGATTGGCAGAAGGATTGTTTTATGTGTGTGCTGCATTTCAACACGGCTACACAGAGGGGAGGGATCTGCTTCTCTGCATTTGGTTTTATCATCTGTAAGATGGAGGAGGGTTTCTGCAAGCTGTGGGCTGCAGAAGGCAATGTGAATCGGACAAAACATTGCAAATGCCGTGCATTGAGGTCAGGCATCTCAATGGGAACCGGAACAAAATCACCTTGATTTCCAGAGATGTGGCTCTGAGGATCATCAGGCACTCAGTATGTTTGTCAAACCAGGTTGCATTTGTTTTCCTTTATAAGGAACTTGCTGTTTAACTTAACAAATCCAAGTCTGAATGTCTTTGGCATTAATATTTCTAATTAAAGGTGTAGGCATTTTGGATAAAGTCCCACAATATTTGAAATGCCACTGCTCCCTACTGAACTTGGCTTAAAATTAGTAATACCAAGTCCAAAGTTAATTAAAATCGCAGAATATAAACCTTCTGTTGGAAAAACAACCAGAAGGACTAGAGACAGAAGATGGCTCTGCATTGTGTGCAATAGCTTCTTGTAACTGAGTTCATCCACGCTGCTCTTGAGGTTAAAAGAAATAATACATAAATTCCCTGAAAGTATCTATCCAAATAAAATTGAGATACAGTGGGGGATGGGGAAAAAAAGGCTAAAATGAGATGTTTGTCTAAGGATTGGAGTCAACATCAGCAGGTTTTTAAGTATGTAATTTATAGGGGAAGTGACTCAAATGAAATTATGCACTTAAAAAAATCAGCAAAGTGTTGAGGGCATAATAACCTTCGAATAATTTTCAAAGCCCTTTCATATTCATCCTGTTCGAGTTCCTCAATCCCATAATTTTACTTCCTTTTGTTTTTTAATGGCACAGCTCCTAATATCAAGTCATTATTTCAGAATCAATGAGTTTCATTAGAAAAAGCAAAGTCAATCCATACCCTTCCTGGCTGGCGAGAAAAGCTGAAGAAAACAAGTTTTAATGTTCTGGTTACTAAATCTCCCTGTCTTTAAACCCATTTCATGAGCTTCTGTCCAGTTTTGAGGTCCTCTATTGGAGTAGGTGCAAGACGGAGAGAAGAAGGGGTCAGAAGCTCAATTCTTCCATCCCTCAAACTTTGCGGCAGCTCCCCACAGGAATTACAAATACATGGTTGTTGAAAAGAGCTGAAAATGTTCAGATTTCCAACCCGGATTTATTTTTAGGGAATGGGTTTTCTGATGAAAATGGAAAATTCTGATATTCTTCTACTGAATATCTCAGCCTTTCCTTGCCTTTGTAATAGGACTTCTGGTTTGGTAGAGGTCTCTGAAGGGTCACCTGGAGGCAGGTTGATTTTGTTATCCTCCAGACTATCTCTGGTGGAAGAAAGGTAACACCACTGGATAACCTCCCTACTGCCTTTGACCCAAAGATTGCAAATACCCTTCATAAAGAGCCTGGAATTTGCTTCAAAAGGAGTCAAACAAACAATAACCTTTCAATGGATTCCATCACTTCCGTCATAAACAAAACACGATTCCCTTTCAAGCTTATCTGTGTGCCAAGTTCTGTGGTTACAGCACAATAGCTGTATTGTTCGTGCATGCTGCAGGCTAAAATGTATTTTGGTAACTGCTGCTCTTTATAACACAATTGTCTGATGACAGTTATTCTAGCAAACCATTAACTCCTTCAGTCGGAGAGGACCTCTTCCAAGCAGGCTGGATAGGCCTCAAGAAGTCGGGTTTCTCCCACTGAGCACTGAATAGAACAGAAAGTAACATAAACTCGGGACTCTCAATATTAGATAACATGTAAATTATGGTGACTCATGCTGGAAAATCATAGGCAAAAATTGCACAAAGACTTATTTAACTACCATCTTATGATTTATCTTTTTTTCCCCCTGTACACGAGTGTGTGAGATACACTCACATATACTTCAGCATAATGCTACTATTCATCCATCCCCCCAGCCTGAAGCTGTCTTGGAAGAGATGAGATATAAAATATATATATATATAAGATATATATAAAATTATACTCATATTCATATGAGTATATACCTCACATTCCCCACTGAGCATGAATGAGCCCTGAAACAGTTTTAATCACTGGTACATTTGTGACAAATAACGCTAATCCCCACAGTTAAACTCTCATGAAAAACCTTGCTGGTTTTTCCTCAAGTACCTGGGTTGCTAATGGGATATTCCCATTTTACAGGCACAGGGAAAACCCAAGAAGTTAGTGGGTGATCCTAAGCAGTGTGAAGACCAGGGATAGATTCAAGGCGATGGTTTTCCAGGCTTTCCTCCTTGAACTAAACTACAAGAACCACACAAGCCTCCAAGAGCTGCTTGCAAAAAAGGCCAGAATAGGCAGAATATCTGCTCTTTACAGCAGGAAACGTTGAGGACAAGGTGGGTTTTTTCAGTGTGTGTGTGGTATTTTTGTCATTCAAGCTCAATCACAGTCAAATTCTGAAACCAAACCAAAAAGAAGAGCTAAATATGCTCGCATGAGTTGGAGACCAATTCCAGCAGTGACTGAGAGTTTAAGCATAGGAGATATTCCTTTCTCCTGCGTTAGTAAAGCCTGTGCTAACATCCTAAGGAGAATGCCAGTAATGAGAGAGAAAACAGCTTGGCAGAAACAACAGGAAAAGGTTTTAATTTCTGAAGGACACAGGTTCATCAATAAATGCTGGAAACCGTGTCTGGATTTCTAGAGAAAGGCTGAAAAAGTGCATTACATTGTAGAGAAGGAGTTTCCATATTATTCATCCTGCCCATCTCCCAGACAGCACAGAATTGTTCCCGGTAGCATGGTCTCATTTGTTTTCTTCACTTCAGTATTCAGAGGCTCGAGGAACAAGGCCAGCCAGCCTCACAATTAGAAATGTTCTTCCTAACATTGCTGTAATTTGTCTTTGCTTATTTTCATGCATTAGCTTTTATGAACTTCACGAGGCAACCTTAATTGCATTCCCTTCTGGCTGCTTAAGGAGGGAGGGGATTGAAAGCAGGGTTTGAAGCCAGGGTCCTCAGAGCCAGAGCACAGAGCTTTGGCAGTCACATCAAGGGAGCGTGTCCACTAACTGGGAATAGCACTGTTAGTCCTATGTACCAACCGCTTCCCCAGTACATGATGCTCTAGCAAGGGCACAAGATTCATATCCCTATCACTGAGCCAACGTACATTTTATTCCCTCCACTCATTCACTACAGCTGCTCTCTGAATTTCCTTGCTTTGTCAATAGCTCACTGCTGTAGGTACTTCAGCAGAAGAGTCTTTGATGATTTGTTACTTCCCATGCATTCCGAGCTGGGAATTTACAGGCAGTCTGGAGCGTGAGCTTCCCAAATCAACCTTCATTTCAAAAATCACCTTGCTTTGCAAAGATCTAAATTGCTTAACTTCTTTAGCCTCCTCTGAAAGACTTCCTACATCAGAGCTATAATGTCCATCCTCTCCGTGCTGAAAAATAGCTCAGCATGGGGTCAGTAACTTGCAGAGGGAAATAAACAGCATGGTACATACATGGTACAGTACAAGGGCTAATGCTTCTGTCTTTCTAGGAAGCTGTGTGCGTGGACAGGGTACAATCCTGCATTCCCAAACCCATCTCTGCACAGGATGATGAAGCGGGCAGCTCTTCCCCATCTTTCCTTGCATTTTTCCCTGTCTGCATTCACATGATGTTACCTCTCCATTATTTAGGGGGAGCTTTACGTAGTAAAGGGCATCAATATATGTATAAACAGTGCTTACTAGCCTGTGACCTTGATGTCAGAAGGAGGCTTTTTGGTTCTACCAGCATATGCATTATTAATGCAAATATCATAACGAGTTGTGAGGAACCAGAGTTTTCTTTCCTTGTACTATGATATACAAAGGTCTCTGAAGATAGATTGAGCAGCTTCATTTGTATTTGCTGTGTCTAAGCTAGAGCTCCTTAAAAATGCCGGCATATTCAAAACTTGAATGGATTTTCCTATTGACTCCAGAAATGGTTTTTAAAATGGTGAGCATTGTTTATATGCAGTCAACAAAACCTGATTGTGGTCACGCTGTGATGGGGACTAGCAGGCTGTGGAGAAAGAAAGAGTATGCTATGCTCATCTTAGCTTTGAGGGAGGCAGCTCATAAACAAATACACATGAAGAGCCATGCACAGGAATGATATATTCAGCTTTGAAGTGTAAGCCAGTGATGTGCCTGTTCTCAGTGCATGAGGTAGGGTACTTCCTTCTCAATCCAGATCTCAGTCAACTGCAGCTGTATTTTTCGATCCCGCAGGAACCTTTCTGATAAGGTTTTCCAGAGAATCATTGCTCTTTTCATCTTCTAGCATTGCTATTTTCCACGTTCTCTCCGAAAGTAAATCCTATTCATACTAAATTGAGGCAAAGCTACATATGCTTTTTCTTTGCTTGTTTAAAAGAATTGTCAAATTGTCTGCTAAGAATTCTGCCTAACACTTTTAATTGCCAACAGTAACAGGAAATAGAAGGCAAAGAAGTGTGGCAAAATGGAGAAGGTCAGTATTGAGGTCTGTGTAATTTACTCCGTCTCCTGCAACAGCAACGTTTGTACCTGGGTACTGCAGTGATGCAACGTGTGAAGATGGGGAGAGAAATTGGCACTGATATTTGGGTTCATTAAGGAACAATCTCAGGGCTATAATTCAGGCTTAGGAATGAATTTTGAGTTTGGGTTGTAGACAGATGAAGTTGCATGAAAAAAGCCACTAGGATCCCATGGAAATGATATGGTTTAATGCTTGCATAAAAAGTATAGAAGCCAAGAGTCTAACAAGCCTTCTAAAAGCATGAGGAGTCCTTCCTGTCACCGAAGGGACAGTGAGAAGCTGCTCATGTATTGTTGCAAACTGACATTATGAAGGTAAGTAAATAGGCCTGAGAAAACAGGAATTAGAACAAGCTGCCACAAGCCCCCAAAGAGTTTGCTCAAAGCCAGCTCAATCGTCTCTATCACACAGGGAAGCTAAAAGGACAAGAAAACCCCAAGCTTGTGCAAAAGCAGGGAGAAATGCAAAGGCTAAAGGCGGCTCTAACCACTAAGTATCAACTTCATTGCCCACCCACCTCCCACACAGAGCTAGAAATAACTTTAAATAATTCATTTAAGTGTGTCTGTATTGCAGTTACATATTTAATGACTTAAAGGGACAGTGCTTCACTTAGGAATAGATTTGAATTGTCCCTCATTGGAAGGTAAGCATTATTCCTGCACCCTGTATTCTAAGAGTTTCAGAATGCTTCACAGCACAGCGGATCAAACTCCACGCTGCCATCTCAGGCAGTCATTACCTTTATTAACAGAGAGAACCACGGCACGAATGGGTTTAGTAGCTAAACTTAGAACATCGTAATTCAGTGAAAGAACAAGGAACAAGCTAATTCCCCTGTCCTGCTCGCTGAACGTTAGAAGAGAAAGAATATATCTCATATTTCTTCTGTTCCCCATTGGTTTTCTGCCTCAAGAATTGTCTTTTCATAGAGAACACATTCAGGGACTTAAGGACAAAAAGTTAAGCGGGAATGTTAGTGGCACAATGATGGGGATATCATATATAAAGGAAGAAAAAAAGCAGCATAGAGAGTAAAATTTCATGTTGGAATTATTTAATCTCATTGGAGATGAAAACATCTGATTTAGTATGATGAATTTTATTAATCATGGTGAATAGGTCACGTCTTTGTGGATCTCTATCCTTTTTGGGAAAAACTAGTGCCTTGATAACTGTGGGATAACGGTCATGGGTTGGTCCAGCTACTTTCAGGGAATTCTGATTTTCCTGTTGGGCATATCAGGACACTTCTAGAAATTAATCTGGGTTTTATCAGCATAGGAACAATCCTACACGTGGTTTTTTATATGGTCATTTTGACCTTGCAAAGGGCAGGAAAGCTGATGAACCCACGTCCTGGCGTGCTTGCTTTTTAACCATAGCATGTTGGCTGATTTGGATGAAAGAAAAAGAACCAAAACCCCCAACAAGGCGAGTTGGTCATTTCTGTGCTTACAGCTTGCCAGGGATAGAATGTCCCCAGAAAAGGGAGAAAACTTATACTTCTAGCATCATTTTCCCCATCCCCCTAAAAGAGCTGAGTGCCTTTAGGGCAGGATGCTGCATTCCAGTGTAATGAGGCACTACAGAGATTCCACAGCACAGATAACCTCTCAGTGCAGTGCCACAGATGGGTCCTTCAGTCTCCAGCTACGGCTGGAGTTTTGGCAACCCTTTATGGAAATACCAAAATACAAATTCACACAAAGTTCCTCAAGTCCTGTGAAATTCCTCTTTCCTTTATCCAAACACTTCCCCGGCTCTCACCAGTCCCTCTGCATGCCTTTACAGCATCCCAAGTGTCCCCTCTCTCTGCCAGCAGTGAATCCATCTGACTTGCAGGGTACCATCTTCCTCCATGCTTAGATTAAGGCAACTATGGAATAGGTGCTGCCCTTGCCTGTAGGCTGGGATATATAGTGGGTGTCCTCATATGAATATAATTGCCCTCAGCCTTGTGGTCTGGACCCATAGGGGAGTCTTGCCTTGGTGAGTACTTCCTTCTTATAATTGTCTAGGAAATACTCAGAGAACCACTTCCTGTGCTATTGATGGCGTGAGATGAACGGTACTGCTAGTTTTGCATTCTTCTGAGCCTCAGCAAAGAGCAAACAGCAGTTGGTACAACCATTTTGTTAACAGAGGGAAAATCATGATCTTTAAGGCACCGTTCTCCCCTGTATAAATACATGGTGCAGAAAAGCTAATTATAGCCCCAGGGTTTGACAATTACCAATGACAAACACAAGCCCCCAGACAAACCCAACAGTTTCTCATTTCCAAGAAGCTATAGAAATGCTCTTTTAATGACACAACACCTGAACTGCATGTCAGCTTGCTTTTCTGCTGACGCTTACCTACAACGCATCACTGCTCGGAGGGAAAGCAGAAAGCAAGGAGGGAGTCGAGCCCTGGCAGCCGCCTGAATCTCAGGCATCTTGCTTTAATTTCCCTTTCTTAGTGGCAGATGGTAGCTTTGCAGGGGTGTTAAATCTGCTCATAACTAATAGGGTGTTGTTTCTTTGAATGCTCCATCTACTTCCACAGGAACAAACCATCAGTTCTCACCATAACGTGGCACAACCCAATAGTCAAGAAACTATGATGTGACTGGAAAAAAAGAACTAGAAACAAACCACCTACATCCCCCAAACCTCTATCAAATAAACAGT
>WTXV02004199.1:0-62602 GCA_009823435.2 Nymphicus hollandicus | reverse complement strand
AAAAATAAGATCAACTATGCAAGTCAGACAAAAGATGCATCTGGCACACATCTTCCACTGAAAAAGCAGAAGGACTTCTGTTGTGCTGGAAGACACAAAAAGAAACCTCTCAAAAGGAGACACAGGATCTGCCCATTCTGATATTTAGGGTCAAGCTGAAGGGAAGTCTTGGTTGTTCTAAGCCACATAAGCCAACTTGCTACAACATAGTACACTTAAATCTATCAGCATTGGCATCTTTGATACCCAAAGTTGAGCTCCTGGGCAACTAAATGTGTGGACCACATTTTAGGCTAGTCCCTGACAAAGAGGTAAAGAGAGGTATAGAAGGATTGTGAAGCAGAAGCACAGCACTTAGGGATAGCTGCTGACAGAACTGCTGCATTGAAGACCATCAAAACAAAGTGAATTTGAAACATTGCAAAAAGTGTTGAGCTCAAAGAAAAGTAGCAATAAGATCAGACTAATCGAGGTGGACACGTAATGAGAGCTTAACTGAGATGGACCACAGCTGGAGCTGGGCTTCAGAATAATCTTCAAGTCTACCTTGACTATCAGAGTTGAGAGACTATGACACAAGCAACTAGAATTGTATGTTCTAATCTACAAAACCTTGTCACATTGCTATAACCCATTCTGTTCAAAGCTTACCAGTAGAAAGTGTTTAGAAAATACCACAGTTCTGTTTGTTTTCTCATTGCCTCAAAGTCATTGAGGAGCTGGTGGCCAAGCAACATGCCTTGTGTAGTTCACTGCCTTCTCCATGAAAGTGCCAGAAATAGAGAAGGAATAGGAGCTTCAGTGATAAACAGGCAAGAGTCAATCTTGATGACAGAGTAAAGAATGAGAAACTGAGATCCTCTTATTTCCCCCTTCATTTCATTTCCAAAGATAAATTTTATCTTCAATTTTCTTGCAAGAGCATCCTCCATGCAAGATGAACTATAAAACTGCAGTTATTTCTGATCGCTACTATGTGAACTCAAGAATATGTTTCTTCCTTTGCTTTAAAGCATGTGTTAGTGATCTTGCATTGTCAAAATAAGGCCTTATATCAGTCAAGATATAAATATAAAAGAGGTTTTCATCTGACTTTCAGATAAACCATTAATTATACCATATAACAAATCAAATTGGGTTTAGGTGCTTAGAAGAAGAAATGTGTTAAAAGTATAAAGTATGTATGCCAAGTTTCAACAAAGAGGACATTTTGCTAACAAGTTGTAAGCTTCTCAGAGATTCAGGTCAGCGTTATTGCTGTCTGATTTAAGGGAAGCATTTGTTTGAGCAGCTGCTGGTCATAATCTGAAGTTCTATTTTAACTGGAGAATTTGTGTCTAGTTTCATACTAGCTTTATATGCTACTTTTTTTCACATTCTCATAGCTGTCTGGCATTCAGTGTGTTCATCTGAGGTGCCAGTTATCTTGCCACCTGCACTAGTCACTGCACCATTGAAATGTGCCCTTGCCTTGCTTCAGAAATCAAACAAAAAATTATAAACTATCAGTAACTCAGTGGTCAAGCTGCTTTCAGATCAGGATGTGGGTTAGGAAAAGCTAAATAGGGCTTTTAGACCCATTTGCAGTTACATAATCATGTACTCTGTCCTACATCTCACCGTCAGTTCCTTGCAGTTAGGTACAGAAGTTTCAGGGCTGTTTGAAACAATATTCATAACCTACAGATACTCAAGATGTTTTGAGCATGCACTTTTTTCAGTAATTACATAGTCCTGTTCAAGAAGGTCTAATACCATACTTTAACATTGCTGTATCATTGAGAAACACATATGGGTATCCTTAGCTAGCCTGCTCATCTAGGATTTATTGCTTAATACTCTGAGACTGGTGCTAAGCAAAGTTAACATACTAAGAAGTAAGGAGCTATAACACTGGCAGAAAAAAAACAATCAGAAAAGTAAACAGTTGCATTTAACTTCTTCTATGAAACACAGACCATTTTATTTATCTGGTATGATTATTATCCAGTTGTTATTTATCACATGGAGATTTTTTTTGCAGTTGGGTTAACAAAGCTACATTTCAAACAAAACTGAATTTCAATATTCAACAGGCTTTCCAAACCTATGATCTGGTTTGAAGTAGGTGGTTTGTAGAAAGAAAAAGGGAAAGCTAAGTTTGAAACAGTATGCTTGTGTAAGCAGTGGTATTGTTTGTCAGCAATGCTAGGGGCAACAAGAAAGAATCTGATTCGTTAATGCTTTTAAAGGTGCTGTTGCATCTTTAGACATTGTAGCTCCCCATCAACTATAACCCTACCTTGACAGTTAGAAAAGAGCCTTTTCCCACCTACCTGCAGCTGCAAAAGTCAACTTTATTCTTGTTGACTTTTCTCCACATACGAGGTAAACATATTTTGACTGATTTCTGGTTTGATCGCCATTGTCTGGTAGGGAAAGCATGCCTGAAGTCTTATTGACTCAGAGTCTTAAGAGGCAGCTTCTTCCAGGATCAGACAATGATAGGAGAGATTTGGGATTCATTTCAAAATCACTCCTATCCAGTTGATCCAGCTCAAGTAAAAAAAAGGTTGAGACCTCCAAAGACACAAAACCAGGATGCAAATCAAGAATAGCTTTAAACCTTATGATTAATTTTAAAATCTTACACCCTTTTTGGTTGTTATTATTCACTCAATGTAATAAGTAGTACTGTCCAGGTGGCACCCCCTGCTCTATTTCCCCCCAAATAAATGAAAGCACAGTCATGTGGAGTGACTTCTCCAAGAGTTACTGCTCATTCAAGCGTTACCCCTTCACATGATGGGGTAGAGGGTAACTAGCAAAGGCCAGGTGCAAGCAGAGCAGGGCTTCAGCTCCCTCTCTAGCAGGCTCTCCAAGTTAAAGGAATCAGTGCACAGAGAGCAAGGTCCCGTGCTAGTGTTCTGAAGGAAGCTTATTAATTTTCTCCTGGCAAGAAATACCATAAGCAAGACTTATATGGTCATTCACTGAGGCATTATCTGATTCTTCATCAGCTTTTGTGCTGCATAGCATCAAGTGCACTACACCCCTTACTTAAATGTTAGCACTCAGCTCTATTTTGGAAGCTAGTTCCCCTTGCAATCATTAAAGAGGGGAAGGTATTCCTCAAACCACCTAATGCCCCTTTGGCTGCAATTCTTTTTCCACTGACCATACAGGGAGCCTGAGAAGTTCTGGCTCCTTGTTTAGCTACCCATTTTCCATTCCTACCTCCAAGCAGTGTGAATGCCTTTAGAGTCACTTAGAGTTTGTAGAAAAAAATGCTGTTCAGTCCTCAATGATTCACAGCAGGAAAAAAAGAAAATTCTTCCCAAGACCATGTATTTGGCATCCTGTCATTTATATCACACACTGCTGACAGAGATAGCCTATCTTCTGCCTGCTGATAAGGAGACACAAAGTTGAAGTCAATGAATCTTTCGTACAGGAAAGATTCATCACTCACTAACTTAATATGAAACAGCCCCTATCCACCAAAAGTGCGATGTTCTCTCAGGTGAGAGGGTGTCTATTTCATCACTGTGTCATGATATTTATTTCTTAAAAAACAGCAATGGTATCTTAAAATAGGT
Organism: Nymphicus hollandicus; assembly: GCA_009823435.2. Lineage (NCBI taxonomy): Eukaryota > Metazoa > Chordata > Aves > Psittaciformes > Cacatuidae > Nymphicus > Nymphicus hollandicus. The sequence continues at coordinate 59,024 of WTXV02004199.1, read as the reverse complement.
AAAAAATTCATTTCTGCCTCTAATAAAAAATTAATAAGGAAGAACACACTCCAGATAATAACAATTATTAACAACCTTTTTCTGTTACTCATTTATTTACATAAAGTGCAGCAGGATTCCTTCCAGACCAAGGTCACAGGAGTCACACAGTCTGCATACAGATGCATTGCCAAAGTCCATCCAACCTCACTAATAAACCTCAAAACACTTTACCCAAGATCTGATACTCTCAATGGAAAAATTTGTTTTTCCCCATAAGCTATATAGGAGATCAATGAGTTATGTAGATATGGTAAGTTACTTCTTGACTGGTTAATCGCACAAGGACAAGGTACCTTTACAGACCTAGAGCTATTTTACAATTTGAAAGTGTTCGTACATTTTAAAGAAATTCCATAGTAATTTCAGAAACTTTCATATGGAATAAAGTCTTTGCTTGGTCACCTGGATGTGATGATACATGGCACATAATCCCAAACAATTATGTGAAATTTCTTGTCTATAGAGACTGCAAAAGGTTAGTAAACCAGCAACTGGACAATTGGGATCAAACTATGGAAATACTTATGGGTAAGACAGGCAGCAAAATGCCAAATTATATTAAGAATGGAGTTTAAAGTGACAGTGCCAAACAGCTAGCTATTCCCACTAAAGTTAGCAGAAATGTTTACAAGGGTAAGGTACCCAGAGTTCAGACCATTTAGTAAGATGTCAAGAATGGATTTAGAAGTCAAGCAGGGCTAGTTTTCAAAAGCACCACTTACTCAGGCTTTCTCCAAAGCAACATATTTAAAGCACCAAGTCTCAGACAGTCAGTTTAGAAAATCTTTGTCTATTTATTTTCCTGTATAAAGCAAACAAAACTAACTTGTTTCAGCTGCCAAATGCACTGAGGGAAAGTGAGACTCTCTTGAAAGTTAAAGTTATCATCAGTAAAATATGGTCGTATACTTTATACACTCTCAAAACAAACCTAATCATTTTATATAAAACTTAGAGAAAATAAGCAAAGCGGAGTGTGGAATGCTACACAACACAGGCAAACACAACAGTTTTTAAACTAGAGTTGAAGCTCGAATCCAGAGCTACAGCCTTTGGGCCTCACTGAATTTTTATTTGAGCACAGTAGTGACTTTTATTACTGCTGTAATACACAGGAATGTGTCCTGGAGAGTACACTGACAGCTATTATCCTCCTGGGTGTATCAGAGTAAGACAACCAAATAGCTTTGCAGGGGGACTTTTTCAAGTGCAGCCAGTGTGTCACAATAGACAAAGTGTATGCAGTAAACACCTGTACATACTATCCTGCTTCTCTCACATACATAAGGCTAGAAAAATGTAGCTCTTATTTTTGTTTTCATCTTGGTTGTTTTTTTATCTGAAAGACCCTCATTACAGACTGGTTGTAGCGAGTCTGAGGATGTTCATTCCCTCTGAAATGATAAATGGCCAATTCATAGCAGGGCTGGTTTGAGAACCAGCAATCAATACAGGCACTAAAGTATGGTTTTGATGGCCATTCTGGTTCTTATCAGTGTGCACAGACAACGATAACACAAAAACACTAATATCGGAGTATTATGTGGTTACCTCATTTCTCTTTGATAGGGGACACCGCACTTCATCAGTGTCATCAACAAATCAACTGGCCACTTAAGATGTCTCTAAGTGCTCATCGTGTCTCTTGCTTGAAATCTATTGCAACCATTTTTCTCTTAAGTTTCACATTAAAAGGATTTGCTGAAGCTGTGCAACTGGGATAAACCAAAGAACTGATTTACTGAAATAGCTTAGAAAAGGTTTAATATTGCAGTGGTGTCAACAAAGCAGATTTTTAAAAATTTCCTCCTGACAACAAAGGAAAAATATCCACTCCAAAGGCACGCATAAAGGGAACTTTGTTTTTTTAAGTTTTCCCACCTGTCTAAAGGAGAAAACATTCACCTCAAGAGATGGACAAGTGAAGACAGCACTCTTAACTGTATTTTTAAAAGTGAAGTGACAACCAATGCTATAAAATAAATATGTCTTCACCTTAGTAAGCCTGACAAGAGAGAAAGATGAAAATATATAGAAAAATAATGAAACAATGCTTAGTGCTTCCACAGAGTCTGAGTTTTCCTGGATCCATAGTCCTTTTTACACTTAAGCAAAATTTCCATTCCTATCATTGCCAGTTTATGACCCAGCAAAGGTATCTGAAAAGCCTGGATTATTGGTTTCAAAGCTGTAAATCTAGAGTGTCAAGGCTCACTGCATATGTAATGAAGAGTGAGAGCCACTCATGAGAATGGCTTTCTGAATATCTACCAGCAATATCTCAAAGGACTAGAGCAAGGGATCATAGTCTGAAAGTCCTCAGCAGGGAACACTGAAGTGTCCAGCTGAAGTGTCCAGCTAAAATGTCAGGCTACTGCACTACTAGTCAGCTGACAGCTCCCAACTCACTTGGACAACAAGACTCCAACATGCTGTCTATCTTGCACTTTCAGGGCTGGTTTGCAGGCTTGCAGAAGTAAGCTAACATCCTCTGCCTTCCACATGAACACATATTCCAGATGCACACTTCCCGCTTTACAGTTAATAATTAGATGATTTCATAAGTTCTCTTTAAGTCTACATCTTCTCATACATTGTTTAACAAAGGCGCTTTTCCCTTTAAGGGCAGATTTTCCCATCTATACCATTTTACTTGCTGTAAGAGAAAGCTTGAGCTTGTATCACAACTGTAAATGTTGTTGAGTAAGAACGTTAGAAAATAAGTTTGGAAACATGTTACTAAAAGAAGCATATTCAAATAGTAAAACGTATCTATGCAGGGTTGCCCACAGAAACCATACCACTGTTGCATAACAAGTATGGTCCAGTCCTGGAAACCATGAAGCACAAGCCATAACAGAGTAGTTCTACTTGAAGACAACAAAACCAGCCATTGTCAGAGGATAAAATGTCACATCTTGCAAGGCACAACCGGAGTGCTTATATTAAACTTAAGCATAGCCAAAAGAATGAATCATATCATCAAAACCGTAAAAATAATGGCTTGCAAAGAAGTTTTCAGAAGTCACCAGGTATTTAGCACTTTACATGAGGGAAATGGGCCTTTCTAATGGTACTGTCGTTACATAAAATTTCCAACATGCACATAATGTGAGAGAGCCCAAGCAACATGGAGCTCTGCAGTGTAATGTGATCACAGGAACAATAATCCATTCATCTTGATAATTTTTCATATGTCTTCTACAACATGGTACAATGTGAAGCCAGGTCTGGGGATTTGTTTACCCCATAAGCATTTCTATACTTAGTTTTTCAGTCCTGATCTCAAGATCAGGGGGCTGGCACAGAACAACTCTTACTAGGATTCCATACCTTTGACAGTCAAACCACCTGTAACCACACTGTCTGCAAAAGCTGCAAAATATGGATATGGATTCTATTTTCATGAGTGGCAAAATGATCCATATTAAGGCAGCTGAAAAGCTGTAGGTTATACTACATGAGCTTCATTGTGTTCAATATAAACTATGAAAGTGGTATGGAAGCAGCTGGAAAATTTTCTTTAACATCTCAGGAGAGGCATGTAGATTCCTTTGCTGATGGGCAGTCTGACCATATTGACCACCCATTTCTACAAATATGGTACCATTTAAGACTCTGCAATAGTAATTGAGTAATAAGCAATAATCTCCAAGCGGAAAGCTGTCCAAACTGCAGCTAAAGATCTAACACTGTTTCTATTCTAATTTGGACAGATTGTCTGTTTTCAACAACTTTTCATTTTCTTTATTCCACAGATGTTAGCTGAAATCATCTGTGCTCATAGAGCACTATTTTCCATGGCAGGTCACAGGTACTAGGCCTTAGCAATGCCACAAGATTTTGTTAGTCAAGGTACCATTCAGAGCCCATGCATGCATGTATGCCCAGAGCCATACAATGCAAGGACTGTAAAACAACCCAGTCTAATTCCATCCTGCAAATAAGAAAGGAAAGCTTACACTTATATTTCTCTGGACTTCGGAAGTATCTTCTCCATTTAGTGTTTATTAAGTCAACTTGAATAGCAGTCAGAGAATTAAATACTCTAGATTCTTACACTCACTATAGCTAATATAATTTTCACATTTGCTTCTAACATCATTTCTCTACAGTTTCCTCACTACCAGATGGGCAACAGCAAACAAAATTAGTTAAGGAAGTAATACAATAAAAACTGAATTTACTTCCGAAAAAAAGAGAAAGGTCTTAATCTTCTTAAATTGGTCTTTTGATGTGGATAATTTTCAAGACTGGGACCCATTACAGATTGAAGGATCATGTGAAGTTTTGTCCTTAGAGTAATCAAGCTTGAGAGAATCTTCTTAAGAAAACCAGGTGTTAACAATAACAGTGTGCAAATCTACTAGATATATTAAGTGCCAAAGTCTCTAAGATAATGAAATAAGCAGAGCATGTCTGCAAATTCAGGCAAGGTAAAGGCAAACATTTCTAATACACATTTCTTTAAAAGAAGATAAAGAGCACTGAATCAATAAATCACTGAGAAGATTTTTTTTTTGTACAAGCTGAATGTCAGTGCAGGTCATTCCCACTAAAGCAGAGAGATTTTGTTAATTTAACCCAGCAGATCTGGCAGGGAAACCAAGCAGGAATTTAATCAGCAGCAGAAGGTGGTGAACATCCCTGAAAATTGAATAATCATTGTGCCAGACAGTAAACGTCATTATGGAAGGAAAAAAGGAAAGAACAAAAGTGTCCCCTTTTCATGATGTTCATTGCTTCTCCAAACAGGTAATAAATGATTTAAAATAACTGTCTCTGCAAAACAAAAACACCTCATATAAGAGCAGCCGGTCAATAGTTTAGCACATTTATAATGACATTAAACTTCTCTTAACTATAGCTCTTCCTTCTCCTGTATCATAATTCTTTCTCTAAAAGCTGTCTCAAAAAGTAATATTGCTATTGCTCTAATAAATCAGAGATTCAATTGCTCTTTCAGTTTTTTCCAGTTCACAGAAAGACAAAAAATCAAATACTTTCAGATACATTTTCCTGTATTTTTCAAGAATTGCCTGAGATGGGATACTTATGTCTGAGGCTCTTCAGGACAGTATATGCTAGTATTTTGCTTGATTGGGGTTTAGATTATTTTTTCATTTTCACAAAACTATATTTACAGCAAAGCCATCAGCATTTTATTTCAGAGATTAAGCTATTTCCACCACAAAACCCTTCTCTAAATCAGTCTTTCTGTTTCTACCAACATCTAATTTAATGTTTTTCTTACCCATATATATATTACGTGCTGATATTGTAAGAGGATAAATTCTGCCCTTAATAAGCAGAAATTCAGGTAAGCTGATGTGGTAAAATAGTTCATGTCTTCCACTGACATAAGACTTAATCTTTATGATTTACAAAGGAAAATCATAAAAAGGAGATCTATATTTTAAATGAAAAAAAAAACCTTTGCTAATCACTCAGATGACCCCGTACCCAGTGAAGTTAATCCATAAAGTTCTCCTATTCACAATACTTAAATTTCAGACTTCTGCAACTATAAAAAGAAAAAAATCTGTATCTGAAAGTTTTTTGTGGCAATCTTCTGTTTATACTGTAACATTCAGCAGTTCAGAATTCCAAGCTTATATGTTAATACATTAATATCTATGAAGAAGACTTAATTATTTCTCAATTTCTCCATTAAATGGCATTTCAGAAGTTGCATGATATTCATTATATCCAAATTTTTAGCAATCTTTGATCAAAATCTTAATCTTTCATTTTCAGGAAAGGCAATATTGTTTTGGTGCTAAACGCAGAAAGATTGTTTTCCATTCTAATGGGAGATTGGCAGACCTCTAGGACATTGCTACTTATCTTAAAAAAAATCCAACATGCCCACCAAATAATAAATACACATGTTTTTCACCTCAGTTAAACTGAATATGAGACTAGCAAAATAAATAAGAGATTTGTAACAGACATTTTACATTTATATATCTAGGGTAAATAAATCTTGAATGGATTCTGCTGGCCTGATCTGACACTTCTGCTTATTAAAAGGAAGCCAGGCAAAGCTAATTTGGAGGACAAAATTCCAGCACTTCATTAGTTTATTGGTTATTATCTTTTGGATAACAGAAATAGTTACGCTGCTAGTGTCAAGAAATAAAATGTTCTGAAATCTTTGATGATACTCAAGGTGTAAATCTCTTTCATCTGAAAAGATTTGAAGTACTGCAAGCATCTTGCTACTTCACCACATAAATAAGATTTCTGCTCAACCCATTAGCAATATCCAACCAGCATATAACATACATGAAATACTACTGACGTACCCAAGGACATGGAGATAAATTGCAAGGCATTATTAATTCCTGAAAACAGCACCTCCGTTTCTTTTATCAAGTCACTTTTGGGCACCACACTTGGCATAGTTCTGTCATGTGATGCAACTTTATCTAAGCGTGCTGAGACAAACAAGGTGAATTGCAGCATTTCACAGAGATCAGGAATGTTTCTGAGGTATTGCACTGATAATGCATTTTTTGCTTACAGTTTTTCATGCTGTATTCCACAAAGAACCTGAAACGGATCCACTGCTGGATGATGCATGGAGAGGATCATATCAGAGGCAGAAAGCATTTCAAAGATGCCATCTGTCAGAGTGGGTATCCCACAAATTATTTTGTAGGATGCATCTACATTACCGTTTCAGTTCAGATCAGGGAAGTACTTTTGAAACTGAAACTCCCTAACACTTCCACTTACTGCTCTCTCTGTCACACCTGGTTTTGGACCACATCAGCTATGGCATTTGGGCTGTTATTGAGGTCCAGTGCACAGGACCAAGCAAGGCAGCAGCAAAACCCTTAAGCTGTGCACAGTACAGATGTCAGGCCCCTCAGCAGCAGCTGTTTTGCCCTGCAGATTGACTTCTACTATGTTACAACATTTGTACACGGGGATACAGCCATACTTCTTTGGTCTCTCTGGAACAGACTGGGACAGTAATCGGTGGTTTCCTTCACAGATTCTGAATCTAACTTGCAATGGTTATTTTGGGCAAAGGGCATTTCATTCAGTTGGATGGATGTACTTTATTTACCACAGTAATTTCTCCAGTGTAAACATGGTGTGAGAAAACTGAATTTTTTAAAGAAATGAGATGTCAGAAACCTATCAGGTTTCATTGGAAACTGGGCACCTAACTCCTGTGGAGAAAATCTTACGTTTATCTTGTGGCAAGATCACTAAAATGACTTTCATTACCATTTTTGTTATAAAAGAAATATGTATGCAGGCCAAAAATGTACTAGCAAACCCACTGCTTGATAGAAATTCCTGGTGATTTGAAACACCATGCTATTCACAGCTTTGCTTTAACAGCGGTAATTGAATCAGGCCTTTCTATTACAAAATGCAAAGGGAACTGCAAACTTGGCTCCAGAAGTGTCTCCTCTTAGCATGAACAGTTTAAGATGCATGGCATTGCAGAAACAGTATCTGTCAGGTTAGGCAGTACCCACTAGGCATTTTCAGTTCCAGCTCTATGTAAACATTTGTCAATTCAGTGCTGTACTTAACTGTATCCACTGAGAAAACCTTCCAGGTAAAAATGGATACTTCAAATTTTCAATATAGGTTTTGACTTAGGAAGTCTTAAAAGATGTTATGTAAGATTATTACCTAAACACTCAGAGCTAAAACAGAGCAGCAAGACTTAAATTCTGAGGAAATTATAAATGTTTGGTCCTTTCATTAAAGTATTTTTAAATCAGATGGTGCCTTCTTACCTTTGTCATAAGAAACTATTTCAGAATGTTCAGTTCATTGGCTCAGTTTCACAAAACTGCAAAGCTAGATTTTGTTCTTGAGGTAAAATATTGCAAAAATCAAGTTAACTTTTAGAACTATTTTAGAGATAAATGATTCACATCTGATGAGCTGTGAAAAACTGGAAAGTTACAATGGAAAAAAGGGGGATGTAATGAATCTAACAGAAATGCCACATGGTTCCTTTTTAATGATGCTGATATTTTAATCCTAGAACAAATGCTTGAAAGGTTCCAAATGTTGGCTGAAAAATAAAAACCTAAGAAAAACCCTAAACTAATTATTTTGGTTTTAAAAGGATGCCTTCAATAGATCCTTCAAGAGATCTTTTTAAAAGAAATAATCTGAATATCAACAAATCATAGATTTTTATCTATACAAACACTTCTTATATGTGGATCACAACCAAGAAAGTAATCTCTTATTTTTATTTTGTGAGTTACAGTTCTTTTGCAGCATAATGAATCTTTATGTATTTTCTCCCAGTATGTTTTGCTGAAGAGTTCTAAGGTTTTGCTCGTTAAAATGGAGTAGTGGGTCACCTCTGCATCTAATAGCACACAGCATAGCAAAAGCCTACCACAGTCCATGGGGATTAAAAGCTCAATGGAAAAAGGTCACTTTAGTGGGTTTTAAAATCTTGTCCCTTAGAAACAGGTACAATAGAAGCAGTGGTTATAGAAACTCTTCTTCGCTTTACCTCTTGGAAAGAATGCCTTTAGCAATACTCCGAATCATCAGTTCTGAACCTTTCCCAATTGTTTTCTAGAGAGATAATGATTTCCTGATTTTGGTACATACCACTTACAGCTGAGTGAGAAGAAATATATATTTCTGTTCTGCAAAACCCAGAAAAATTATAGTGTAAAAATTATTTGATTGTCCTTTCTCCTTTGAATAAATGGTAAAAGGCTGCTATCCTGTTTCAACTTTCAGAAACAGAACAAGAGAAATCTTGGAACTAGGATCTTAGACAGAGAAAAATCCAGAAAGATTATCTTCATCTTGATTATCTTAGAGCATTGAAAAGTTTACCAGAATATTATACAGTGCAGAGAAAGATAAAGATGGTGCTCCAGATTTCAGACAAAGTGAAAGAAGGATGTCGAGTTGAATTTTCAGCTATTTGAAGATTATGTATATTCTGTGGAAGAATCTGTTTAAATGCATTAAAAGAATTATTTTATACAAGTGGCATGGTAGATATGGATTTTGAGAAAAAAATAGCCCTAGGAGAGGACCCTGTAGAACTGGTCCTCCTGCCAGTTTAAATCATCTCAGCATAAACAGGAGACAAGTCAAGGAACAACTTTTCTATAGACTTCCTTTAACCTTTCTCCCAAACTCTTACCTCTGTCTATGGGGGTGGACTTTTCCTAGAGGTCTATGTAAAAAATCAATAAAAAGTGATCTGTATAACGTCTTGCTCCATAAGTAGGAACTTAAAGGAGTTTTCCTTGTGACCAGTAGCTTGCGTCTTTGGAATGGTGCTTTGTGCCTTCTTGCTGTCTTCAAGGTCCCTTGGTCTTACCTTCTTGAATACTGTCCAATAAAATGTACTAATAAAAAGAAGCAAGAACTTTGAAAAAGCAGATTTGAGCTTACATGTGAAAATAAATAACAAGAAAAATGCTACTTGAAGTGCACCTGAAAGAACAGAGCACAGGAAATGTCTTGTTAATCTCTGGTTATATACATAACTCTATTGATAACAAGCAAACACTTGCAAGATACTTTTTTCAAGTTGTTATAATAAGCGGTACCACTTTCCACTGTTTAGTTGCTTCCTTCCAAAGGTTTAGAGGTGATCTTCCTGGTAAGGTAAGATAACACAGCCTATGTGTCATATATGAATTATGAATGAGGTAATGTCTGCCTGCCCTGATCTCAGTTCCCTAGCGACTGACAAAATCAAATCTTTTCTTTGTTTCTGTCTAAAGAAGATCATTTGGCCTTTCATGGTAGATTGTTCACTCCATAATTTAGTCGATAGGCTTAATCACATGAACAAAAATGCAACCGTAAAAGGTTTTGTAAAAGATTTTAGCTTTTCACAGAATGTAATGTTAAAGTACTGAAAGTACTTTACAGTACAGTAAGTGCTCTGTGTGGAAGCCCCATTAAGACAATACACAATTTTGATTTTGTGTATATTCTTAGATGTTCTACAGAACACTGAATTCAATTTAATCCCAAACATGAAAAACATTAATTAATTAAGCAATATATTAACACAGATTCTTCCAATATTATTTCTTAGCCTTTTATGGTAGAATTAGTATTTCCCTGAATTAATGTACATTGTTAATAACAGTATTTAGAAGAAATATATTTAAAGATGTAATAATTTATTTGAAGCAGCCAGGTAAAATGATTATCTAAATGCTGTACTAATCACATGGATTGAGTCCCCCTTCCACTGTGGAAGTTTAAGCAAAATACAGGATTGATTCAGAAACTGGGCAAAATTATTTTCAAGTTGTGAAACACCCTTCTTAATCCTGCTTATTTTATCACTTTGAATGAATTACTGACTGAGAACGTGCTCAACACCTGTAAAATGGAGACCTCTCCAAAATTACCTTCCCATACTACTGCAGGATTAACAAAAAATACACAGGATTACCCAAGGTCATTTGTGTGTGCCTCTAAATAAGTTTCTGCTTTCAGTACACAAGAACAAAGTTTGAATTCAGAAGATATTATTTTACTCCTAAATACGCCAAGTCCAGTGAAGCTTCAGTTTCAGTCTTTAATATGAATTAGTTTTAATACAAAATCAGCTGATAAAATGGCAGTAGTCAGTGATTTTACACTGCACAACTTCTCAAATTTTGGCCCTTTTTACTGGAAGCAAAGTTGCTATAAACTGAATAAGAGAAGTGGGATGACAATATATACTGCAAAAAGTATTCACTGTTCATGTCAAATTCAACTAGGACATAGAGAGTTCCTTGGGAGAGGTATGACATACACCTTTTACACTTCAACACCTGTTTTAGTAGAAGTATTTGCACTGTAACAGAAGGAAAATGGATGGAAAGAACAACTGTGAATACAAGAAAAAATGGAGCTACTAAAGAAATGGAAAAAATGAAGGAAGTATGGGAACAAACTGAAGGGGATCACAAAAACTCTGCTTATTGCACTCTGTGAGTACAGTTATGAAAATACTCTTGAAAAGCATCTATCTCCCAGTCATTCTTCTGAGCTATGCCTACCTGAAAAACAAATCTCTGCAGAATACAGACTTTGGAGCTCAATGTGCACCCAATTCTGCCTGCTTTGCCTTTGGATCCTGGATCCTACAGGGTCCTTTACTCCAATGTCCTTTGGTTAGAACGCTGTGCCACTGAAAAACTTGTCTTTCTTCCAATAACCTTTCTTTGATTTCTGATTGCTTTCTTATGTTACTGCTTTGATTAATCATTTTTGATGACCAGTCACCATATCCTAGTGCAGACAACCAGCTCATTTAACCAGCTGTTAATGTGCTGATTCCTTCTTTCATTTTCTACCCATTTACTGCCAAATACAATAGTTAATGAAACTTAGCATTCCTTGATAGATAAATTTTCAATTTCCTTTCAACTTAACAAGCAGCACTTCAAAGCATTCCTTTGAACGTGGAGAGGTGGCTACACCCAAACCTTTTTGCATACTTTATGAGAGAGCTATAAAACACATTTTCACTGCAGAAGGCTTTCTTCTTTGCTTGTGCTGTGAACAGCTCTTCCCTATGTGTATCATATGTTAAATTAATTGTGTTCCCTACCTTTGACTGCAGCATTGTTTATTTCAGGCTTAATTTATCTACTTACTTAATTTACACCTGTTGTATATGCAATTATGACTATATTCTTGATTCTAGATCCTTTGGTGTCTATTATCATACTTTGTTCAGTTATGCTTTGGACAGCTGGAAATGCTCCTACATGGCACATCTCAGAAGATTTATTTGCTTCCTCCTTCTCATCTAAAATAAAAGTTATTCCAGTAGCAGGAAACTGGGATGCAATATGAATATGTCTATGTCTTACAGAGATACTTTGAAATATTCTGAACAAATCCAGAACATTTTATAGAAAAGGTCATTAGGGAAGCACATCCAGTGTCCATTTTATAGGAAACAGTAATCCAATTCTCTGTACCCCATGTGCAGCTCAGGTGTGTGAGCACTGGAAACAATTTCTTGGTTTGAACAGCAGCTTCACAGAGACATCTAACAGGGCAGAAATCTCAGCTGTAGCTCTTTCTCTAGTGTTTTCTACCAGCTGTCTTCAACAACACCCACATGTGCTGTCTTATAAACCCAAGGAACTTGACAACCCTCATTTCCTATGGAAGCAGCTTAAGGATCTTAAGAGGCTCTTGAATTCCATTCCAATGTCTTTGCAGCTTGGGAGTACTTGCTGTTACAACCCACATGTTCCTTCCTGTAGGTTTGCTTATTGAATGCTAACGGGAGCAGGCTTGAAACTGAAAGCAGAAGAGAGGTATGTGTCTTGCAGAAATGATGTTAGAATTATCCTCACTTACCTATATGCTTTTAGCAACAGATTAGCACAAGATATATCTAGCTCAATCCACTTGAATTATAAGGATTTCATTTTAAAAGATAAGACCAAAAAAAACCCCACTTGTTTTGATCTTGCAAGAGCATACTTCAGTCCAATTCTGTTTCTTTTAAACTATTTAATGAGTGAATGGTACCTAGTGATTTTCTGAACCTAACATGCAATTCACGTGTTCAACTTAGCTTTGCCTCTGAAGCTTTTCGTGCATAAGAGTGCCACCATGCACCACACCCAAAACAGCATAAGACAACAGTATCCCTCTACAGGAATTAAGCTACCTGTCATATAGACAAAAAAGGATTATTTGAAATGGGTCAGAATCTGAAAAACAGTGTTGGAGTTTTGTGTGTTATTGTGCTTTTACAGGTATCACCTTGCTCTGTATTCCAAGGGTGCTCACTGGTGTCTATTTCTAGAAGTCTCATAGACTGGAAAAGTTTGATTTCCTATGAAAGCAGTGATGTTATGATACAGCCATAATAAGATCACAATACACTGTAAATTATTGCTCACCAGGTTTCTTAATTTCTTCTGGTTTTGCCATAACTGATCATTTTTATAAATATTCTTTATCATTTTAATTTAAAGTTTCTCATCCAATTCCACTATAAACATCCTTCCTCTTTTAAAAACCCTATTACTTCTTTTCTAGCATAAACTTCCTGAATAACAATTGAAGGATATAAACTGCTATTTTATGCTATTATTTGATGATTTCATTGGGCCTGCAGCTTCTCTACTACTTTCTTCTTACTAAGCAGATTGCTTAGTAGAAGATAATTGAAGATTTTCCTGGATAATGTCAAATTTTCCTGATGTAAAGAAACCATTTAAACTCTTCTCTGACCAATAAGATTCAAAGTTACATATATGTCTGGGACCAGATCACATCCTTCATTCTGGACTGACACATTCCCTTTAATGTAACTTTTAGGAACAGCTTAGTTTTATGCAACCATAATTTAAACTCTCATCCTGTTTTCGGAAGTCATTTGGCAACCCACTTAAAATTCATGAGTATTCATGAGTTTTTCTCTTTTTGAATTATTTTTTCTTTGTACTTATCCCATTCCTTTCTACCTCTTCACCATTTGTTGATGTCTGCCTAATCACTTCTTGTTAGGAGCATATTCATCACTTAGTTTTGGAACCTTGTCCAAGATTCATTCTCATCTATCAGTCCCTGTCTTTCATATGAAAATTGAAAGCCTTATTAAAGGCATGAAGTTTATTATTTGATATAACATCTTTTATTTATCTATGAATTAGATTAGAAGTTTGATTCCTGTTTAACCAGAAGCTTTAAAAATTTAGCTACCAAAAAGTTACAAGGTGTATGATGATACTATCAAGTTGAGGTCAAATTTCTCATGATATTAAGGCTGAGACTTGAATGGATTTTGCTCTTGATTTCTCAACACTACAGACCATAGATGGCCACCATTCAGTCCTACTCAACAATCTTTTTTTCTTTCAATCTTTTCCAATCCTTACCAGATTTCTTTATTTTCCCAGCACAATGAGGATGGTCAAGCATGCAGAGTCAAACACGGAAACCAACTAAGGACCTGGAAGTCAAATGTAGCAGAGGGCAGCCCAGATTTAGTCCACAGAGATGGGTACTGTGGTACAACTGGGCTCAGTGAGTTTTGAAACAGTACATGAGAAAATCATGTCTCCAGTCAGAAGAGAAAACTACCTTTGATCTGTGAACATGAAAAAGGGAGGATGTCAGGTGGAGCTATATTGCAGGAGGAAAAATAAAACAAAAAGTAAATTTTAACTGTGGGAGAAAAGAAGTCCACTGCATCAGAGTTTGCACACTATTTTCAGTTGTTCCACTACACTAATTGTCTGTTAGTGCCCTACTACTATTATATTAACTCCTCAGAGTGAAGTATGGCACATGGGAGTTGAATGCTGTGGGCCTAATTCTGCTATGTTAAGGTTGCATAATACTGCTGTGCCCACAGGTCTCCACATATCTGAGTAAGAGAAGGTCTCATTCACCTTAAAGCAAGGTGTTATTCCAGTTCTGTTCCCAGTACTCTATGAAGACAGCAAAAAGATATGCAGTAGATATTTGTGGATATACTTCAGGTATGCATATCCACAAAGAGCCATACTATCTGATTTTCAGGCTTTAAATGCACAGTGTATGTCATAACACCTGTCTACAGGAACAGATTATATGTTATGGAACAAATTCCACATGTTTCTAGAGAGGATGAATTTCTGTTTATCAGTCCAATGTGACAAAAAACAGTACATAACGGTATGCATAGAAGTTTGAGAGCATGTGAAAAGAGTATGTAGCAGTTACTGTAATACAGTGAGTTAGGATTGCTGGTGCAGTACTTAGTCTTGAAGTGGGAAAGGAAGCTGAAAAGACAATATATTGAGAAGAGTGACCTGAAATGGCCTGGGAACTAAAGATCTTGGAAGAAAGCAGATGGCATGAATGAGACTGAAAGTTACTAACTGACAAACAAGTGTGAAATGTTTTCATAACAATATTTAACTGAATGTCTGTTCAAGCAGAATCCAGAAAGCTTTCAGAGTCATTATCATGGTTTCTGTAGCATTTCTACAGACATTAAGTAAATATGAACACCTAAGTGTTTGAATAGTAGCATTCAAACCTAGTAGCTAGCTAGTAAAGACAGCCTCAGAATCCCTTATCTGGTCTCATTTAACTCCTTCAGGGAAAAGAAGTCTAACACCTACAACAATAAAATATCAGTCATAAGTTTAATGTGAAAAGGAAATTGTCTTTGTAGTGAAGCCTCAGGCACGTTACTACGACCTTGATTTTGAATGAAATCCTGAGAGCAAGTTACACCACACTGTGATGAAGACCAGATAATCCTCTACATGAGCAATAATGCCAATCTTACAGAAGTCAAGGTGTATTGTGGGTCCAAATCAGGGAGATCCTATCTGTATTTATTATACTGCTTCTCCAAAATAAAAAATGGAAAAGGAAGAACCTACAAAAACCCTCTCCACTTGAAATGATGGAGATATGGTGGAGATAACCAGTGGACAGACTCAAAGAGAAAAAAGGAATAAGAATATAGGAATGCAGCAGACAACAATCTGTAGCTGGAGGATAAAATCTGAAAGGAAGACTCTAACATTCACTTGGACTTTAACTACAGGGAAAAAAAAAAAAAAAGCAAAAGCATTCCTGGATTCCCAGTAGGTTGGAACAATGATGATTGCACAATGTATATGTTTAAAAGGATATTGTGAAATCCAAGGCAAACACCAAAGAGGTTATTCAATAAATCAAAATGAGGCTGTTCCGTACAGCTGCACAATAGCAAATATAAAAGTTCTAGTTACAGACAAGAAAAATGATTGTGTGACAGTGCAATATAAATGGCCTGGTACCCCTAAAAAATTAAGAATTGAAGCTAAATGAAAAGTGATATAGAACTCCTGCATGAATTTACCAAAGATAAATCATGCCAGATCCCTTCTTCAGTAAGATATCTGATTTTTTAAGACTAAGAACATGTGGTTAAAGTTGTCTTCGATAAATTTTGTGTATTCATTCTAGAGAAATCACCTGCTAAAATGAAGACAGGGAATTAACTACCAGAACTGAGGTAAGAGACTGACAATAAAATAATGAGTTGTTCTGAAAATAACAGTTGTCAGGGTAGTGGAGTTGTCCAATAAACAGTCACAATTAACAACCACAAATTGGTGACATTTTCTGATGGTATAATAATTGAAAACACAATATTGTTGGATGACTGGAAATTTACACAGAAAGAAATTACATACTAGGAAACACATGGAATTAATATAAAAGAAGGTGCAAGGACCCACAGTCAGAACATAACGAGTATTTCTGCTATAACCTGGGAGCTCATCAGTTGGGAAATACTAATAAGAAAGGAAAAGAACAAGAGAATCTTAAAAATTTTGATCAGTTTTAGACTGAGGATTTGCCTCCTAGTGCAATGCTTCCATGGAAAGCACAGCTATGATCCTGGGTTATGTCAGATGAAGTCAGCATTCCTGTGGGAATATGGAAAACAACAGCTATTTAACAAGGTGTCACTGAGAACTCATCTAGGTGGACATCTTTCTTTTTCAAAAAACATTAATTCAAACTCAAATGATGCTGAGATGATTAGGAGGCTAGAGAAACCAATATTGATAGAGAACACTATAAGGATTTGGTCTGTTTAGCTTAGCAAAATGAAAGTGAAGAGTAAATAAGATGAGTTTCTACATCAGAAGGATAAACACAAGAGAAAAGAATAATTGATGCAGACAAAAAGCAAAAAATGCACTAAAATAAATGGATAATAAATAAATTTAGTTAGGAAATTAGGATAGTTTCTTGCCTACAGAGGAATGATGATGTTAAGTTCAGAATTCAAAACATATCCTTCAAATCAATTCCTGGCCAAAGAGATGCGGATACAATGACTTCTTTGGTTAATACTGCCTGCTTTCTGTAATTTTGGGGAATATGTTGCACCTCTGATATCTAATGGTCACCATGTCTACAAATAGGAGGTTTTTCTCCATAAGGACAACAGGCTAAGCCCTTAAGATACAGAAAAGAAGTATTTATATTTTAAATGGAATATGAGTTACACACATGGAATTTCCAGAAACTTATGTTTTAAAAATTCTGACACTTCAGGTTTCTTTAATCCCTATACCCAGTTAGAACTAACCAGCAAGTCCTCTGCTTTCTCAGTGTTTCCACCTAAAAGCTAGTGCTGTGTTGTCCCAGGAAAATCTCTTGCAAACTTTGTGGGATTAAGATTAAATTTCTATTCCATTTACAGAGCACTTTGTGGACCTGATAGCCAAAAAATACCTTTTGCATCCCTTGGGTGTTAACTGAAGCAATTTTTTAACCTAATGGATAAAGTGTTTGTCATGTATTTCAAAAATATTGTGTTTACATCCTGCTGGGATTGTATTTTCATTAAAGATTCCTGATGTATCTTATTCTCTGTGTCAAAGGGTTGTCAATGTACCCATTTATTATTTATTAAACATTTTCAGCCTTCCTGTGTTTTTATTTTTTTTTTAGTCAAACCAAATTGTGTCAACACAAGAGAAAAGTATTTAACGTGAGAACAGACAAAAATATTCTCTCAGTGATTGGATGCTTATATATTAAACACTGTATTCCCTCTGCACTGCTTAATATGGTACACACTCAAACAAACAAAAACATATGGTAATTAAAGTCAGAAAAGTATGCAGAACAAAAAAGAGAGGAAGAAAATAAAGGAAAGGGAAGGAGACTCATGGATTTAGCTCCAGCTGTTTGTCTAACTCTCCAACTATGAAATCCATTTACCCGATTCAAAAGGACATGCTACTCCTTAGCAATTGCTGTTCATTCAGTATGCTTTGTCACATCCCATGATCACCAAAAACTTAATAACTGCCTACTCTACACCATATAGAGACACCATTAGTAAGATGCATTATAATTATACCAGTATCACACCAGAACATTGGAAGACAGGGCATGAACAAAACCCTACATGTTATTTCTTCCCCTACACCTTCAACATCAATCAGTTGTTTCAGCTTTTATTTCATAAGGCCCTGAAGTGGCCAAGGCATCAAAATATTATTTCTATTAAAACTGAATGAGATATATATGATGGCCATAGACAACTCCTTTAATCACATATGTTTTTCTTTTTCATTCTGAGTGAGCAACTTGTTCCTTCCGAATACTCATTACAACTTTACGTGTGTCTTTGTATACATGTGCATGTGCACATGTGTGTGTAAAAATAATCCATATATACATATAATTTTATAATACATAAACTTATTTTGATGTCAAAATATGTATATAATTTTACAATACATGTCTGTGAGGACCTCATTGTGTCAGTGGAAACTAACACTGTGTAGTTGGCAGTCTCTGTATATATCGTATTGCTTTCAGTAAAGAAAGGATTTGGGTATTTCAATGGCATAAATATTTGGGGGCTTTAATTCTGATGTAAGTAATATATCTAAACATATTGCCTTATTTCAGTACATGCTAGACTTCTTGGCAGCTCAAGATAGGTGGAATCCAGGCCTCAGTTGCTAACTGAGAGATATTTCTGGAGTTGTAGATATAGATGCGAGGCAGTCAGTCTTTTCTCAGCCTTTCCTGTACAATTTTTAACTTGAGACTTTCTTTACATGGGACGAAGTCTAAACTGATGTTGATATACTCATCTGGCCTTCATCTGGCAGTTCCAATGAATACTGCAGGTTAATTAACATTCAAAGTCCAGAACCACTGTATAAAAAATGGGTCACAAGCATATAGGCATTACATTTGTGATTGTATGGCCTGGTTTATTATAAATGTGATACTATTACTGCTTTAGAAAGCAAATGCTATCAGACAAGCAGGTAAGGGTAAGTTCCCATTTGTAAGGGTACCCCTGATTTTCTGAAATTACTGTTGAGGTAGGAATCTCCCTGAGCCTTTACTTTACCTTAATAGAAATAATTGTTTCCATCTTTTTTTTCTCAGAGATTCTGAGAGGAAAGACTTTCATTTAACCAGTTCTTGGCGCTTGGTGTAATAAGGGCATTGATTTAGTGTGCTGGTTTTGGCTGGGGTAGAGTTAATTTTCTTCATAGTAGCTGATATGGGGATATGATTTGGGTTTGTCCTGGAAACAGTGTTGATAATTTATAGAATCATAGGATCATCGAATCAACTAGGTTGGAAAAGGCCTTTAAGATCATCAAGTCCAACCATTACCCCAGGACTGCCAAGACCACCACTAAACCATATCACTGAAGGTCTCATCTACATGTTTTTTCGCTGAGCAGTGCTCACACAGAATCAAGGACTTTTTGCTTCACACACCACCACACTACCAAGCAGGCTGGGGGTTCACACGAACATGTAAGGGGACATGCCCACAAAATGCCATCACTCCAAACATCCCCCCTGTTCCTTCTTCTTCTCCTGGCTTTATATGCTGAGCATGATGTCATATGGGTATGGAGTATCCCTTGAGTCAGTTGAGGTCAGCTGTCCCAGCTGTCTCCTCCCAGCTTGGAAACAAGTCTTCATGGGTTTTTGTTCATCTGTTGCATGTGTGAAATAACACATCTCTGTCACCCTGGATTGTCCTTACTAACACTGCCAGCAGGATCTGGAAGAGTAGCAAGGACTGTCCCTCTTTAATGAGAAAGATTCTGAAATCTTATTTTCTATTATTTGCTTTAATGAGGGTTTAGTGTATAACAATTTAATCTGATTCTTAAAGGAGGTATTGAATCCCTTTCCCTCCAGGGTTAGGGAAAAAAAGAATCCCAAGCAGCCCTGTTTTTTTTAGTATCCAACAGCAACACTACCAAGCATTCCTTCAAGCACAATTACAATTGTTTTTATGAGTTGTCTGCATCTTGCCAAGATTGCATAAATCTGACCTGATTTATATGTCTAATCAGAATAATGAGGCTTGGAGGGTTTTCAGCTTTCAAGCCCAGGGGTCTGGCAAGAACCTTTGTGTCACAATAGATCAAGTAAATTGAGCAGTAATTTGTGCCGTTCACAGGTACCTTCTAAACTTCTGTAATGAAGGTTCTTCAACTTTCCTAATTGTTCTAAATCTGTAGTAAATTCTGGTTTTGCTTACCAAAATCTGTGGAGGGCAGGCATGTGCCATGCCTAATTCTAGCCAATGGGTTGATCGTAATAGCACTCACTCAACGCTGGCGTTTTCACCAATATCATCCTTCCTTAATTTAGTTTAAACTTTTTTGTTTTTTTAAAAAACACAGGTTCACAAAATCTATGCTTATCTATAAAGCAATGCTAAATGTTTTGAATCCATGTGAACCTCCACAAATAATTCAAAGACTGTACAAAATTTATGTTCTATTGTTGCAAAGAGATTGATTTAAAGGCTTTTGGTTTGGGGGGGAGTTACAAAATAACAGTTGAAAGCTACTGGCAGACTGAACTCTCTAATTTACCATGATGACAGGCCAAATCCCCCAACAGTCTTATCTGAGGATGAGATACACTTTAGCCACTGTAGCTTGACCCTACTCCAATCCAATTGATTCTAAGGTCAAGTGTGTGGAATGGAGCAAGTTCCTTCAAGAATTTTTCATCTCACTTGGTTGTGAGGTGTCTCCATGACCTTCTGCCTTTAGGATGGTTGTTCACTGACTGACTATACTATAGTTGCTTCATGTAAATTCTTTTTACTTTCAAAGAGATTATAAATCCTAAAATTCGCAGCTTCATCCAGATTGCCCCTGTAATACTATATGAATATTAAAGGTTTAAGAACAATAAAAGATCGTTTATAAAGTTCACACAATTAATTACAAATTTGCAAACTGGATTGCAAATAACAAATACATTTAAAAATGCATACCTAAATTTTAAGAGCAAAATGGTTTCTCCTTAGGTGCTCAAGAAATAATAATCACCCAAAACCTCTTGTTGCAGACTTCATCAAATTACTCCATCTGCTGGGTGATTCCCTCCAATCCTGGATGATTTCTCTTAGACTGTGTATTCCTGTCCCTTTTTAATGCAAATGGAACATTCAAAGCTTGATCAGTGTCCTTTCAAAGCAAATGAAATATTCAGGTTTTGCCTTTGATATTCAAAGCACTTCCTGGAATCCTGACTCCCTCTTTTCTTTCTCCATTTCCAGTTTAAGAAGACCTTTACATTGCAATTTTAACATATTCTTTCTCTCACAGAAGGCAAAGACAAATGTTTTAACACTTTCTTGACTTTACTAGCCTTCCTATGTTGCACATCATAAAAAGTGTAAATTATACAATTTGGCTAAGCTTCTGATTTCTGGTGTGTTGCTGTTGTTCTGTGGAGACCATTCATAACATGTTAGACGTAGAAATGTCCTACTCTGTAACAGAGTACTCAGACTTTACGGCTGCCTCCCACTCTTCATACATCCCAACCCTCCTACTTAATAGTCTTCTCTGGATCCTAAACTCAACTGTTCTAACCAAGATACTGTAGCAACTCCACTTCTTCCTAAGTCAGTGTCTTTCTATATCCTGTATTCACACGTGCTCATCCATTATTCATTTAGGGCTGCTGCATACACCTCCTTTTCAGGATTTGTTTGCCAGTACAAATTTTCCTGCACAGCCTTCTGTCCATCATGCTTTTCATATCCTTCTGTCTATCAATCAGCACTGCCACCCATCTGCATCCCTGTTCCTCAGGTTTTGATGTTAGCTGTCAGATATGACATTTCATACCCAAATGTCTTCTTCTAAACTCCCATTTAGGGATAATTTTCATCTGCACCAACCTATTTTCATTGTCTCTTCCCTTCAGTAATTTGCCTTCAGTTCTTGCCTTTGAACCACCATCATCATTCTTCCTAGATCATGTATTTAAAGAAAGGCACAATACTTCCTCCAGAGTCCCCTCCATGTGGGCCACATTCTGGTTGCTGGGTTTATTAACCTTTTGTGTAGGCTAATTCCTATCCCTCTTTATCTTTCATAATCATGCATGTACTGGCAGAAACTGAAAGTAAGAAGTCTGCCTCACACCTTCAACAACCAAACCACTTTCTCAGTCATGGCACACAGTCCCAAAACACAGACAGCAAACGAATCATACAGACACAGATTTGCTTTCTTGTTAGGAACAAAACTTACTCTGCTTGCATTCCAAGTACATCCCAGGCAAAGCAAGAAAAAAAGAGACTTTTTTCTGCTCTCTTTTCTGGCGTCTGTGCACAATAAACCATGAGTAGACTAGCAAAAATGCGAACACTGGCCTACTAATTAACTCGTATTTGGAGATATACTTATCTTGTTTAACAAAACCTACCCTTGAGTGCAAACTCAGCAAACGCATTCTGAGCTTTTTTGCATTGGGACCATCTATTATGTCTGTATTTAACCTGATTGTACTTATGTTTTGTTCATGATGTTGAGTTAGAACATGAGTAATTAAAAACATATGTCCAAAAAATAAATTTTGAAAACTGGAAAGTACAATTTATTATATTAAATAATCACAATTTTTATATAGCACAATTTACGAGAAGGTTTTGAGGCGCTGCAGTTCAAAGATCAAGGCTTTTGTGGTCTCCAGTATGTTTCCCTGGAATTTCGATTCCTGCAGGTCGGTGCATATTCTACTGGAAAAGTAAAATGGACAAGAAAAATATTTGCAGCTTTGAACCAGGAATAAGCAAGCTAACAATAAGAATTTCCATTCTGAAAGTTCTATTTGATCAAGAAACACAACAACCGCTAAGTGCAGACACATAAGCAAGCTGCTGAAAGTTATCTGCTTCACTAATAAAATAACAGAGCATTAAATTAAGTGCACTTGGGCTTGAAACTTCTTAGTGAATGCCTAGGTTTCTTTGACATTAACTGAGTTAAACAAACTACTTAAGTGTTTACTCCTATCCTCCCCAGACTTAGCAACCAGCAACAGCAGAATGAGGCATCCTATCATGCTTGGTCTCAGTTCAACTAAGTATATGCAAAGTATCGGTCATCTCCTGATCTTTCTATGTTACTTTTGCATGCAAGTGTTGAAAAAGCTCCCATTTCAGGCCATGCTTGCTACAGCTGTACTAAAGGATGCCCTAGTTAAGTCACCATATCTTTCTATGGGTTTCACCAAAGGGACCATGTTCAAAGCAGAACAAAGACAAGTGATCCAGCACATAGATAAGACCTAGCCCTAAACTTCACAAACATTTCTATCAGTTTATGTCATTATGAGGTTGAGACCAACACTCACATATGCAAGGTCCCAGTCAATGTTTCTCTACAGAGACCTGTGTACCCAAAGCTGTGTATCACATTGCTTCAAGGAGGAAAGAAATGCAGAGCACAGATAAGAAATTGAATCGATATCCCTCACTACCAACCCACACAGTGCAAATTAAAACTGCCCTCCCATTTTGTAAGCCACAGAGTGAGACAGAATCATATGTATTGCCTTGAAAGTAATCCCCTTAGCACACGGATACAGTAGCACAACAAAATGTAATTTATGTCTGTTAGCACAAGCTTGAGTTGGCACAGTTCAAAGATTCAAGCAGATAAAAATTCCTGACAGGACCAATGGGCAAGAGAATGCCCTTTTTCAGCTATTCCTACATTTCCCTGCAAAGAAGGGATAGAAAAAACTCACTGTGCGAAAAGGAATATGGAGAAATTAAGATAGAAAAGTCACAGGGCAGATCCAATGATGGAATTTATATGGGAATTTAGTACATTGCTTTCTACACTCAAATAAGGATAGCACCTATTCAGCAGCAGAATCTGTAACCAGTCTGTTACATTTCAGGCATTTATCAGTAACTTGCTGAATTCTTACTGTTGGACTCAACATTCCTGTATAGTTCCCCAGGCAAATCTGTCTGAAGAAAAGCATCTACCAGACTGAAGAGAGCACACCATGTTCACACAGTAATACCTTTAACATCCTTTTGCAACTCTTCTTATGAGATGTAGTGTATGAAATCACATTTAAATCAGGCTTAGACATAAAAGGAATGTTAAATATGAAGCAAATAACAATGAATTCCTCACTGAAATGAGTATTATAATAATCTCTAATAAAAGGTCCTTGGCAGGCCAGTTAAAGAAGACACTGACTGAGATACTGAAGTGTCTTTACAGTGCCTTTATTTTCATTGTGTCTCAGTAAATTTGCAAAATTTATTGAAAACACCATCAATGAGACAACTTAAAATAATGCCTCTTCTTTGCCTAGGAGATGAGCGTTTTCTCTGTTTAGTTTAGGTGGTGCAAAAAGCTTTCACTAATGCTTACTGGTTGCCATGCTTGGGAAATTTAAAGGACACATGAAACTTAAATACCTCCTGCTTTCATGCATACAGATATGCCTGTATTTATGTGGCACCTTGTAGTTTCTCATGCATAGAGCACTCTTTAATTTCTTGGACATGCATAGATATTTCTTAACCCAAATGCACCAATACTTTGAAAAACACATCCTGAAGGATTCATTCCGATCTTTTCACATCATCAATATATCAGGTAGATTACATGAGTGAGGCATTTTGTATTCTTGGTAAGGTCAGTATCTCTAACTTTGTGAGGGGATCATCTTATGAATATTGGACACTGATATGCCTGTGCATCACCAGCCTACCTGTCCTGACTACAAGGGAGGATTGTATTCTCATTGGGGATCTTCAGACAGAAGATAGCTATGGAGGATTGACTAAAAGACTTACAAACTACTTAGCCCAGTTTCATACCTTCACCTGATACTGAAGCAGTGGCATCTCATGTCTACCTGGAAGCAGGGTAACACTGAGTCTAGGTGAAAAGGTGACTCAGCACTGGGTAGAACAGTTGTAGAAGAATGTGAATTCAGGTTGTTCTAGTTTGTACAAAGTGTTGTCAGCTCTATTTTCATAGAATCATAGAAACAGAATTACAGAATGAAAGAAGCAAAGAGTCCCTGGCCTCGGGATGTCATAAAGGGTGCTCTTTGTACCAATTGCATTTACTCTCCTGGCAAAAAATGCACTTGTTCTTCACTAAAAAATGTATTTCTGCAATTAAATAGTATGTGCATCAAGTAAGATTACTCAGCTATCAGTGCTCAGATACGCTGTGTCTACTTCTTACTGTCATTCATGCACACTGTGTGGACTCCAAATGCTGTCTCAACAGCAGCACATCAATCTTGCCAATTACAAAATGGTGTAACTAAACTTCTGAAAGCAAGTTACCATGTTCTGCAAAAAGATCTTCTTCATTGAAGTATTGAAGTTCACTGCAGTGATAAAAGCTCTTCAGAACTACTGCATGATAAAGTACTACAGTACTCACATAGTTTTCCAATCTCCTTTTAGGTAGAACCTTTTAACTACATCTTTCCCCAGTGCAGTCCTTTAATTTGAAATTGATTTCCTCATCAAAATATGCAGTCTGAATGCATAAAAAGCTCTTTAGTGCAATGAATAATTAGTAGTATTCAGCGTGTTTCAGTCTCAAACAGCAGATGACAACAGTTTTGCAGATTTCAGATATACAAATCAATGACACCATCTGAAAACTAAAAAGAGCTTGGTTTATATTAAACTAACAATTAACAAGAGCTTGGTTTATATTTTGAACAAAGTGAATTTGAAAATAACATATCACTTCCCACTTAGGAATTGTATATTCTTTTTATTTTTTTCTTTACCATCACCTCCTGTAGTGTAAGAAAAGCATTTTCAATAGGAAGAAAGGTGAACCCTGCTCTAGGCTCTCAACATGAAGTCTTCTACCAAGGGTATAAGAAGGAACAAAAGATACTGGACAAAAGTGCTTAGTAATTGTTTGAAGCAGCATTACATGTTAATAAAATTGGAGTGTTTTGAAAAAAATGTAGATGCTCCTGTTGGCAAGGAGGGTTCCAGCTAAGATAAGCTCTGCATAAAAGCACCTGGTTATCATTAAATGATTGCAATTGGCAGCTCTAAATGGTTCTTTTTCCCACCCGTATACTGTTTTCTTGATTACAACATTATTGGCTGCTGATTTTATTTTTGTCCTATGATAATGTATAAAAGTTACTGTGAAACTAATGTGAACATACTGTGAGTTTAATGTGCGTCTCTTGCTGTTATTAGATAGGGCTGCAGGGCAGGCCTGCTTGAGTTTACCGCCTGGGTATATTTTACTATGTAACAAGCACAGCTAAAGCTGATAATGGCTTTAGATAAATATCTAACTGAAGATATTTTTCTGTCTGCAGGGGAAAGTAGAAAATATTCACTATACACCTTCAGAGGGAAATAAACAGCATGGACTAAGGAGGATGACCTGAAAAAGAGATATGTTTTGTACACAACAGGACAAGCTAAGTCATCAATCCTTTACAGAACAAGAGTTATAGACAAAATATATTATCCAAACAGTTATTCAAATCAGCCATTACCGGGAGATTTTCTATGTCCCAGTTTAAATCTTTAACAGACACTTGATAGCATTACCACCCCGGACCCCAGCTATTTCATAAAAGCCACATTTAGTTTGCAGATTCTCTGTCCTTTCAAGTTCCCATTCCTAGGCACAATTTGACACATAGTCAAGCTCCTTATCATGGTTAGATTCAGGCATGCATCTAGCCAACTCTCAGCACAGCAGCTTTCATAGAGGAGAAATCCAGGCATACTGGCCAGATGGACGTTATCAGCTGAGCATAGCAGCAGCCAGTGCTGATTCTTGGCATTACTGATGCTTATATTGTGCATGTGGAAGGAGAGAAAATTTTGTCCTCAGTACAAGTTTTATGTATTATAAGGAAAAAAGAATCTGAAATTATAAAACCAAGTTCTTAGTATAAAGTGCAATATTATTTTAATGTTAATGGGACCTTCTATATTCCATAATATTTTGGATAATCAGGACACCCACATATGATTTAAAGAACCATGCTTTAGATTAGAAATTTTAATTAGTAATTAGATATTAGGAAGAAATTCTTTACTGTGAGGGTGGTGAGACAGTGGAACAGGCTACATAAGAAAGTTATGGCTGCTGCATCCCTGGAAACATTCAAGGCTAGGTTAGACGGGGCTTTGAGAAACCTGGTCTAGTGGAAGGTGTCCCTGCCCATGGCAGGGGAAACTAGGTGATCTTTAAGGGATCTTTAAGGTCCCTTCCAACCCAAACAATTCTATGATTCTATGAATTTTGACATGGGATGTTTCTCATGACGAACATTAAGGGCAATATGTAGTTGGGTACCAGTTCCCAAAGAAATCCACTAAAATTTAAGCATCAGTGTCTTTCTGACATTTCAACTTATACACATAGATTTTAATTGAAGTAGCTCTAAAAACATCACAGATTGCTTTCCTTTTCCTGAAACAGTCTGTATATTTTTTTCTGGTTTTATTTATTTTTTTTCACTACAAGAAAATCCTTTCCTCTCCATTCTAATGTGAAAAATGTACCTGTAATTATCCACATAAATTTCTTTCCAGTTGCTGGGCTTCTTTATCCACTAGATACACCAAGAGAAGAATTCCAGATCACCAGTGACCTCATCCAAAATGAAGGAACTAATTTAAGTTTTTGTGGAATAAAAACAATGCAACCAAATGCTTTTTCTTTTTTTTTTTTTTTTAATTTAAGGGGGCTGCTTAAGATTTCTGGAAAAGAGTCCCCACATGCTACTTCCCACTATTCTTTGGCAGGGAGGAAAGAAGATGGTTGTTTTATTGTTTACAAATAATTATTTTACTGTTAGAACTATGAGGGATATTTTTCAGAAATAGTGCTTGTCATCTGCAGCCTACCTTCCAGCAGGCAGCAGGTCCCTGTACCACTGCTTGTAACACAGAAAAGGAAAGATATTTTAAAAACACTTCTTGAACTTACTTATAATAAATTTCAGAATATGATATTTCATATGTTATCCAAAACACAGTATTTTGTCTTTCTTTTTTTGCTAGTTCCCAGCACCCAGATATATTTCACAGTGCTTACCAAAGCCTTCTATATATGTTTTAGGTAGAAAACATTTTTAGAAGGCAGAAAAGGAAGCAGAAGTCAGGACAGGTCCCACTGTCTTGATCAGGTAAAGCAGAAAGATTGTACACAAATATCAAACAAACAATCAGCTGGTAAAGAGTCTGGAGAACAAGTCTTATGAAGAACAGCTGAAGGAACTGGGGTTGTTTAGTTTGGAGAAGAGAAAGTTCAGGGGAGACCTTATCTATCTCCACAACTACTTGATAGGATGGAAAGGGGAGGTGGCTGATCTCTTCTCTCAGGTGACAGGACAAGAGGTAACAGCCTCAAGCTGTGCCAGGGAGGTTTAGTTTGGATATTAGGAATAATTTCTTCACTGGAAGGGTGATCAGGCATTGGAACAGGCTGCCCAGGGCAGTGGTGGTATCACTGTCCCTGGAAGTGTTCAGAAACAGTGTAGATGAGTCCCTTAGTGACATGGTTTAGTGATCGTCTTGGCAGTCCTGGGGTTACAGTTGGACTTGATGATCTTAAAGGTCTTTTCCAACCTAGCTGATTCTATGATTCTATGATTTCAGAAAGGGACTTGTTCTCATTTAGGCATGAGTCCCATTTGGGGCAAGGATGCTGTCGGAGCATAGTGGCATTTCCTTAATTCCAAGAAGAATATGAGCTCATTGCAGCACTGAGTTTCCTCATGATGGGGAGAACCAATGACTGTCTCTTTCCAGCCTTAACTTGACATGTCCCCAGCACATCGTACCTTCACCACAAGACCTTCATACATTCAGCAATGATGATAGCAGTGCATGGCAAAGATAGAAATTAATGCTATTGAAAGGGACATAGATGTCCTTAGAGCCCATCTGGCTAGACAACTCTGCAATTTCAAGAGATACACAATTAAAAGTCCTATCTCAAGGAGCCAAATCAACAGTGCTGCAATTTTTGCCCTGCCACACAGTACAAAGGGAGCACCACACTGATTCAAGCAGAGTTAATGAAAGAGGCTACAGCCATCTCACAGATAAGTCCACCTCCTCCAGGCATTTCCAGAGCCCTATTCAATGGGGAAGCAGCCCTACTGACTATGAACCAGCTGGGACAGTCTCCCATAGTTACCCCAATACTCCCAGGTAATTAATTAATGCTTTACTGGTAGTTTTACTCTGATTAACACAAAAGAGTTAAAAGTATATAGCACAAAAGGTGTCACACTCAAGGTGAACCCAACAAAAATAGTAATTTCCATGTGACAGTCTCTACAAATATTTAACTATATGTTTCTGATTTCTTCAACTCCTTAATTTCATTTCATCTGCTCAGGGTTCATCAGTAGTTTGCAAAGAATTTAATTAGGGTAAGTTAACTAAGCATTTACAATAACTATCAAAACTGTACAGAGATTCCAAATGGAGCTAATCTAAAAAATCTATAGCTGTAAATCCCAAGAAACAAGAAACCCAAAGCACAGAAGCTCTGCAGCATCTTAATTTAATCAAATCAGAAATTTTATATGTTCAGAAAGAGATGTGGTTCAAGTGCACACATTTAGTGTATCCCCTGTCAGTGGCTTCCCCTGATTGACTCAAATAATAGTGAGGGGGAAAAAAAAAAAAAAAAGAGATCTTAAATATATCAACTGAAAGGTGGGAAAACGGAAAAAGCATTCTCCAATTCCCAGTGTGAAGTTAAAGGATTGCTCTCAGTAGAGTTAGGATTGATTTTCCCATCCTCAATGTCAAGCTAATTTGTTTCTAATTTTATTGGGATTAACCTACACAAATTATCCATTGGCCAGTAAAGGCTTCTAAGGACACAGCATCTTGCAAGACTGCAGCATTTGTAGGTTTCACTTCCACCGTATTTCAGGCTTACAAGGTAGCGGTTAATATAAACTCTATTAAATCTCTTCTGAGATTTTTTTTTTTTTTTTCAATTGACACCTGGCAAATATCATGTGGTGCCCAGGAAATCTGGGCTACATGGCATGAAAGCTTCCTCCATCACAAAGTGGAGTAACTTCCCTGAGGGCAGGCTGTTAGTTTTTCTAGCTGGCTGGATCACACATTAGGTAGGATACTGGCTGAGAGTGTTATTTAGCCTCTTTTCACATGGAGGAACTTTACAGCTTTAAAAAAATAAATAAATAAAAATTAAATAAATACTCTCTTGTACAGGGTTGTCACAATACACTGACATTAACTTCATTCTCATGAGATTCACGACTGGAGTACTGCATTCAACTCTGGATCTCCCAACATGAGAAGGACGTGGACCTGCTGGACCAAGTCCAAAGAAGGGCCATGAAGATGATCAGAGGGTTGGAGCACCTCTCCTCCGAGCTTGTTCAGCCTTGAGAAGAGAAGGCTCACGGCAAATCTTCGAGCAGCTTTCCAGTACCCAAGGGGGGCCTACAAGAAATCTAGAGAGGATCTTTCTACAAGGGCATGTAGTGACAGGACAAGGGGGAATGGCTTTAAACTGATAGAGGTTAGATTTAGGTTAGATATTAGGAAGAAATTCTCCACAATGAGGGTGATGAGGCACTGGAACAGGTTGCTCAGAGAAGTTGAGGCTGCCCCATCCCTGGAAGTGTTCAAGGCCAGGCTGTATGGGTCTTTGAGCAACTTGGTGTAGTGGAAGGTGTCCCTGCCCATGGCAGGGGGATTGGAACTAGATGTTTTTTGAGGTCCCTTCCAACCCAAAACTTTCTATGATTCTATTTCCAACCAAATAAAAATCAGACTAAATCTTGAATATTCATGGTTTTTACTCTTCTTGCCCACTATTTTATTTGCTTACTTCCTTGTTTATATTCCAAAGACATGGTAGCTGGTTTTATACTAATTTTTTCTGCAACAAGTTTTTGAAGCCTTATAGATCAGAAGTGATCCATGGACTACAGGTTGTGAAAAGCAGCCATGCAGATAAAGGAAGCTAACTTTCATTATATATATTGCGCCTAGTTTCCATAATATATTTTACTAACATTCAGGAGAAAAAACATTGAAAAATACACAGAGCCATGAAAACAAAGATTTCACCGTTGTCCAAAGACGTGAAGTGTTGGCTTACCCCTTTGTTTCATCAGTGACTCTCAGAGCTGGAATCGAAAGAGCAAGAGAAAGGCTATTTAGTCATGTAGAGCGTGCACTGGGAATGATGGATGAGCAATGCCTTAGGTGTTCCCATCTCGATAGGAAGAGCCATCCGAATCCTCTGTGATCTATTCTCTGAGCAGCAGGAGACTAGATCAAGGCAAAGCCATTCTTTTCCTGTCTTACATACAGCTAGCTCAAGAGTCAATAGCAGACTTTTACCAAGCAATAAGTGACTTCAGTAAGTCAAACTCTTTTTGGAGTTTTTGCATTAACATGCAGCCTAAATGGTAACATTTTTAACAATAATGCTTTTAAAGCTTAGGTGAATTAGATTTTTCTTTTAAACTGCTCACGGTTCAAATGCAGGATGGTGTATTTTATGTGTCTTCACTGCCACCTTCCGGTCAAACGTTTTTCTTATTGCTTTCCTCTTTTATTTTTTTCTTTATTGTTGATTTCTTTTTAAAGCAATGCAAAAACAGCAATGTAACAAAACAAAGAAACAAAACCCCAAAACAAAAACCTGAGAGAATACCCAAAGCAAGAAAATGTGCAAGATGATACAAATATAACTTCTCAGTATCAACATCCTAAAGTTTAAAAACAAGATAAAAAATGAACAAGAAAAAGGTCAGATAAGAAAAAGCCCAAACTTATTTTATCCAAAATTCAGATACATAAAGGTTCACTTGCTGTTGATCCACAGCCCTCCTGAGGTACTGTGATTGAATACAAAATTATAAACCTTTCTCTGGGTATACTCACTTCAGAGGTAGAACTTACTTGTTTTCTCTGATAGATCAGTGTCTCCCACTAAATATTTGCTTTCTTCTGAAAGTTAGCTGCTCTTTCAGCATTATTAGAATTCATATTTGTTCTATGTTGATGCAGAGCAGAATCCTATTTCATGATGAAGGCTGCTTGGGGCCACTGAAAGGCACACATAACATTTTAATAAGTTATTATTACCACTATATTAATGTAAAGTTTATACAGCAACAGAACTTAAAATGCAACTGGGGAAGACTTTACCGTATATAGACATATGGTAAAGTGTTTATTCGTGAACAAAGTATTCATTATTGCAAAGAAAATGAGCAGTATCATTAAATTTGTTGATTCCTCAAGTAACCTGTAATGGTCTTCAGTAAGGCATGAAGCTGGCAGTCAGTTCTCTCCCCTTACTTCCTGTAGACTCTGCAGAAGGAGGCATGGAAAGTCTGAAAGGAGGAATGGCTATCACCCTCCACCCTGTTATTCCCACCCTATGAATATTTCTTAAGAGACCAGCTCTTACCGTTGTTACTTTAAATACTTTTCAGGCTGTTCTAATAGATGCTGCACAGTGGCAGAGAGTTAGACATTACTAATCCCTAACTGTCTTTTTGCACAGCCACCACCGAAGTCATCCACTAACCTCCAGAGACATAACAGAAAACTTGCTTCTAAGTGAAGCTATTCTGCATTCTAATAAATCAGAAAACAGGTATGTCTAAGAAAGAGAGTTGAGCATTATTTTAACCTTTATCTCCACAAAAGAGAGTAATTTACAAGATTCTATCACATGCTGAGACCAACAGGGATCAAGACCTAGAATGTGCCTGCTCATTTATTAAGGGCCTAACTCTTCATTCATTAAACAAAATGTTACACAGTCAGGAAACACCATCACTACTTTCTGGCAGCCGCAAAGTCTTCAAGGGAATTGAAATCAGTAAGAACCCAGAACACCCTGGGCAGGGATACTTCTTTGTTATGAGACTGGGTAAGATGAAAGAATACATGGTAGAGAGATGTGTCAAGCTGTAGAAAGAGTATATTCAAGTGACTTAGAGTCTTGTTACAATGTGACAGCAGCTTAACAAGTTATCAAACATCAACTGAGTTCTGGTAACTTTATATATGTCTGTTCTTAGTGCACAGTAGATGTGAGATATTGCAGCTTAACATAAACCACAAGTTACATAGGAAGCCAAAAAACTCCAGCCTTATATCTCAGGTGCCTTTGTGGACTCTCAGCCAGGCGCTGTGCATGTTCACCATGGGAATCACATTCTCCTCTAGTCTTCTCTACTCACAGAGCTACATTCTCCTCTAGTCTTCAGCTTCAAAGGAAAGCAAGCATTAAGTCTAACACTGCCTTCACATTGGAGCTTTTGGTGTAAGTGCGTCTTTCAAAGAACCAGGTACAAAGTCTGTCGAAGAACATGGAAAAATATCTGCCCTTAACCTCCAGATTTTTCAACCAGGCTTTCACCCCTACAAAAAGTATGTGCTATTTCAGTGTGCAATGAATTGGTGAAATAGTGAGACAGCCCCTCCATTCCACCAGAAGGCAGCCCTCTCAAGAAAGGGAGCATGTTCCATTATAGCCAGCCCCTGGGAAGCAGGGACCACTGATTTTTAAAATCAATTTATCTGAAAGTGTGGCTGCTGCAAGTTGAAGGGTCTTAGGTCTGTATCAGGATATAGGTATGTTCTAGCATTGCAGGCAATTTAGTAATAGTACTGGGGTGAAGAAAAAACCAACTTGCCTGAGAATCCAAACTGGATAGACACGACACTGGTATTGGTTTGTTTTCTCTCATCCAAAGCATTCCTTTATCTTGTTAGACTTTGTGCAATTTTTTCCAAAATGATGTCACCCACATCCAAGTTTCAGTTTCTCCCAGATAATACAAAACAGATGAAATAGAACAATGGAAACAGCTTGTTCAGTTTCTTTGTAGTCTTAAAAAAAATCCAAAAACCAACCAACCAACCAACCAAAAAAAAAACAAACCCAAAAACAACAACCAAAAAAACCCACAAAAACCTACTTAGGTTTTACTCTTCAGGCCACAGAAGGTGGGCAGGGTTGGGGAGGGATATGTAAAAGCTGTTTTCCAGAAACAGAGTCTTCTGAAAAGTCTTCTGTCACAGGGAAACAGCTGGCCACATGTGGAAAAGGCAACAGATGAGATGAGGAGAGTAATCATACAGGAAGCAGTTGTTGTTTTTTAAACTGAGTCAAAATCTAACTTTATATGTTTCAGACAGATAGCTAGATAGACTCAGGGGAGTCATGTGTGGCTGCATATGTAAACCCGCATACAAGCACATGCACACTGCTTCAACACTGCTGTGGCAGTAATAGACACTAAAATGTTCAGGATTTGTGAACGAAAACAGACGTGATCAGAATGACATTAAGGGGAGATGCTATTTCTCATGAGAGTTTTGCCATTTGCACATACCATCAAAACTCAAAAGCCTTTCTAGCAGAAAAAAAGGGCTTGGTAGCATATTAACATTCCTTCTGTGGATCCCTTATAAAGTGATGCTAGTTATGGCTGAAAGTAAAATTAAGAGTATTTTTACACAAAATGTAAAGGTCCACAGCAGCAGCAAGCTCTTTTAGTATGGAATATTCCAGTATCTTACCCATGAATGAAAGTGTCCCATAATTTACTGAAGAATTTGCACAGAGGACACTCTATAGGGATAAACCAAGTTCTGTTGTGACGCTAAATAAGAAACAATTCCAGCAAAAGTAACATAACACAGCACTAATTAGTCAAGCAGATGTGATGCTGAATGAAGTCCACAACAGTAGAATTAGGCATCCCTACCAATCATTTTCAAATTACTGATCTAATTTTAAAACCAAACCAACTTCTTTCTCTGCTCCAGTGCAGCCTCGTTTATTCTAAATCACATGCACTACTCTATACCAAACATGAGTTTCATTTAACATTTCTGACTCCATAACAAAACTGCATTTTAGAGCAGGAAGAAATACATGCATGAGGAAACAGCATTTTTTTTTTCTCTTCTATAATTTCTATATTTTTTTCATTATAATTGCACACATTTTATACTGCTACACAATTTGATTCATTTATGAAAATCCTTGCAACACCTCCATGTTCTGTGTAAATTTGTATTTGAAATTAATGTATTACCAATAGAATTTATTTCATCACCATTTTATTTGGCTCTACTGATCTGTTTGTTAAATGCATTGCACATCTCTTCCTTTCAAAGGCATTATAAAAAATACTGACCTGTCATTTTTTCTAGAATTACAAATATATATGTTTTATACAATGTTTTATAAATGTAAAATGTGCAAAAACATACAAAGGCAGCATTTGGGGTTTTTTTTTTCTTCACCAATGCGTTTGGTATGAATAAAACCAAAATTGGATAAAATTCTATAATTATTTTTTCTGTCTTTGCAAGAACCTTTCTTAAAAATAATCAAACCCTTCAATTACTTTTATACCAGTGACTTTTAGATAACATAGAAACACATATTTTGAGTTAGTCAGGATAAGTGAAGAATATCAATATTTCCAATTTCTGTCAGCATAAAATAGTCCTTGTGAGTCTAAAAACTTAAGTAACACTCTAGACTATAAAACACAGAGAATACTAAATTACAGCTTTTGAAAGTACTTTGTTCTAATTTTCCCTTCCAAATTGTGTTTTGGGAGTGTGGATTACGACAGGTTGTCAGGATCTCTGTTTTGCTGAAAGCTCTAAATTTACAAGAGTTGGCAGTTGGTAGAACTGGGAACTATTTAGATATGAGTCAATCAAAAGCAATAGCTTCTTAAGAAGATAAAAAGTTTATGGTTTACCAAACCGGTTTATTAAAGAATATTTGTTAAATAATTCTATAGCAGTCATTTAAGCAAGTTCCACAAGGATGCTAAGGCATCCTTAAACATATTAACCTACAACTACAATGTCTAAAAGTTAGGTAGATGCTCTGAAGAATGGAACTCACAGAGCTCCAGACAGTTGTTTTAGGCAATAAGAAGAAAGTGCTTGTAAACAGAAGGGATATCCTAAGTGAGAGTAAAGGATGCATAGCAGCATTCAACCCCTTGTAGATCACCTAATAACATTGAAAAGCATAGATTCTGTCTTTGAAGTTTCTATTTTTTTCATAAACTGTTGACTAAGGAAGTCAAGGCAATGACAGCTGATGCAGATTAGGGAAAAAAAAAAAAATCACTTTATAGTTTATGCCAAAACCAGGATTGTTACAGATCTGTATCAGCAATCAGGAAACTATAATAATAGATCATTTTAAGAAAAACTTGTTTTCTTAGCTTTGCTGCTCTTTATGAATGCTCAGAACGAGTTTCTCTACACTGCTTTATCTTTTGATACTATTTCTGAAAATAGATGGGAGACATTTGAAATTTTTCTACTATCTAAGTAGTTTAAAGATCTTCTCACTTGGCTCTCATCTCTTTGTGAAGGTATTGCCAAGTTTTCATCTGGTAGCCTGCAATGATTAAATCCATGTCAATGTCTGTCTTTGCTTTCACTACACTCTCCGTGACTCCATTTTCACTGAGATCTCAAGCATAATTGGCAGAGGCAGAGTTCTCAGAGGACCACTAATGGTAAGTCATCTCAGGTCAACAACTCTAGTAAAACAAGCATGCCAAAGAGAGTAGCAAAGTACCAGAAACACAGACTCTAGACTTCAAGTAAGGGCAATAACCAAACAAAAAATTACCTTAAAAGAGATTTTTTACTTATGCTATGGATTTCAAGATTTCTTCAAACTCTTCTGCCCATCATTCAACCTCCATATTCAATTAGTGCACTCTCAAGTCCAGTTCCTGAAAGCATCCACAGTCATTAGGGTTACATATCACTGTGGAGTTTGATTTCAAAGTCTTTTCACAATCAAAGCATTTTCACAATCAAAGCACCTTCTTAATCACAGACAATCAGGATTATTTTTCTTATGTTTAAATGACATTTCCTGTATTTCAGTTTATGCCCATTTCCTGAGAAAAGTCTGGCTTCTTTACTCTCTCCTATCAGGTATTTATACACATAGATTAATATGCCCCCATGCCTTCATTTCACAAAAATAATTGTGATAAGCAATCCAAGATAAGCAGTCCACCTTCTCTTACGTCAGATGTTCCAATCCTTCAATCATCTTTGTCACCTTTTGCTGGACTCATTCAAATATGTCTATGTCTCGCTTATACTGAGGAGCCCAAGACTGTACACAGCCCTCTGTGTGTGGAGTGCCAAGTACAATAGAAGGGTAACCTCCCTTGACCCACTGGCAATGCTCTGCTTACCAGAGGCTGCAGCCTAAGAGATTGCTGGCCTTTATTCCTTCATTGGAAGGATGCTCACGTTCACTTGGTGTCCACCAGGCTCTCCAAAGGCTTTTCCACCAAGCTTCTTTAATTGGCCACTAGCCTGTACTGGTGTAAGGGTTTTTTTCTTCCCAGGTGCAGGACTTCATTTGGACTTCATGAGGTTCCTGTTTGCCTGTTTCTCCAGCTTGCTGAAGTGACTCTGAATGGTAGCACAAACCACTGTTTCAAACACTCACCTCAGTTTCTGTTTCTACTGCAAAGCTCATTTCTGACTCATTGGTTGTTAGATGAAAGCTTACAATTTTTCTCTGGAGCTTGCAGCATGATAGAACCTCCTGTTCTTGTTCTGCCTGAGCTCCTTGTCTCTGTCCCTGTCCTGCCTCATTTCCTGCTCCAGTTCTTACTAGCATCCCTGCTCTGCTTCTAGAGTAAAACAGTGACCAATGTCCTGGGCAGTAGCAAAAAGTCGGAGCAAAGACCTCAGCTCTTGGATTATTTCTGACAATTAACTTCAGCTATCTATTGCTGTTTGCAGTGTGTACTGTGAACACAGTCACACAGCGTAAGTAGCACTTCCAGATGACAAAAATATTTTAATTTTAACTATGGATAGCACTTTTTGAACAGTCAGAATCTTAAGCTAGAATTCCAGTACACAGTTTTGGACAAAATATCTTTTTCTTTGTAAGTAATAAAACTGTCAGGATTTAAAAATACTCTTGCTCTAAGAACTTGTATTTGGTATAAAATATCAATACTGGCACTTAAACTGTTGAAAAGTAATTCCAAATCTGGCAAAAGATCCAATTTAACAAGCTCTAATTAGCACAATTATTTCCATATTGAAGACGTGTAATTGTGTTGTCGGTCTTCGCATGTGAGCAACAATCCCCTTAACCAGTCAACCATAATAAATGCATTAATATAGTAGTTCCATGTAAACAAAAAGTCGCCTGAAATCTGATGGCAGAAAACTTTGAAGCATTTATTGTTTTATTTGAATTAATTATGGTATTATTTAAATTGTTAATAATGATTAAATTATTTAAGTAATTCCAAATGTATAGGAAGGTTCTGTTTCATATTTCTTTAGATTGTACCAAATTTCTAACAACTGTCTGATCAACTTACTTAGGGCTTTTTTAAGTAAGCATTTCAGTGATTTCTCATACCTGCTCACTTCTCAAAGACATCTTGCTAACCAAGAAATAACTTCTAAGTTTTTACAAAGCTAATTGCTTGCCTTCCTTCAAATACCTCTTTAAAATTTGGAAACTGTTGTCATTACAATGGCATCTAGCAGTTGGAACTGCTGTCATTACACTGAAGAGTCATCGCCACAGCCTGGCACCCTAACCATCACCATCTCATTACATTCCTAAAACTGTGTTCAGCTCTGCTTCTTCCCTCTGTGCTTCCATCACCTGTCTCCTCCTGTTTCAAATGTGAAACCTACATTGTAGCTTGCAGTGAAAGTGACAGTATTTGTAGTTTGTGTTTGCATAATATCTAACATTATAGACTATGGTTTGTAGGCACTATGGTAATTGGCAAAAAACCTGATGACATAAATGCAAGGTACAGTGTCAAAAAAATTCCTTACTAACTATAAGAATTCAGAAGAATGGCGCTGGAAGCAGAAAGGTTCTCTGAGAAATTCCTGAGGTATAAGGCCTGGGAAAGAACATGGCTGTGGGAGGGATCCTGTAACATTTTGACAATTCTGTGGTCTCACAACATGCCTTCATAAGTCCCCAGTGGAAAATATAATCATACTATTAGGATGCCATTCCTAAACCACAAAATCTATCAAAAAGCCATAGCTACAGGCAGTAAGCCACACTAAATGTTTTTCATAGAGTATGTTCAACAGCATGTTAATTTCAAATTATTTTTGTAGAAATATTGTAAAAAAATATCTTTTTCAACAATTAGAGGTAATGAATACCAATATACACCACAGCAGAAAATATACCACTGGATTTGCTACTACATAATTAGACATAAGCAAAATTGCTCCCTGTAAAAATAAAAAGCAGAGGCAAATGTAAAAGAGCTCTTGAACTGGAGCAGCTCAAATGCCCACCTGCATGCCCAATATTCTGTCTTTGATCAGAAACCCTTCCCCTGTAAATTCATTCTTTCCCCTCTATCCTTAGATTTTACAGTCTCAAAGGGTTGCAGCTTTTTTATTAATCTGTATATAGATTATTTTACACCAGTTACTGCATATAAATTAATCCAGTGACATGTATGTAGTAAAATCATTAAATCATCAAAACACAACAATCAGAGAAGTACCACAACTGCTTCGATGGATAGCAGTACAATTTTAGATGTTATATAAACAAAGATGACAAAGAGAATGAGAAAGGCAAGCATTACTTTAAGAGTATGTGATTATACACAAAGAATATCACTATGCCGTATTCAAACAAATTTTGTTCTTAAATGTCAAACAAATTCTTCTCTTTTGCTTCCAAAAAACAACATGCGTTTTCAGAAAGGACTTCTGGGAAAGTTCTACAAACTAGGAGTGGAAGTGCTTACTCTACTTGTCTATAAATTATATACTTGAAATCCAGAATGCAATTTATTTTACAATAAAAATAAAATACTGCTATTCTCCTCTACCTTGAGTTGTTTTTCAGCTCATTTAATTCAACTTTAAGTGAAGCAGTCATGTGTCTTTACTTGTGCTTTCAACAGTGTCTAAAAGTATCACTGTTAAAAACTTATTTGGATGTCATGTGGTTCTATTGATTTCTCATAATTCAAGAAGTAGTACATAATTTTGTTTATTACATGTGTTGGACTGGATTGAACAGCCCTCTCAAACAATCTTGAGCCTCTGAGTTTTTTCACAGTATTTCTTTTCGTCTGCTTCTCATAACTTGGCACTGATGATTTAAATCCTCCAGAGGAATTCTAGTATTTCAAGTAGTTTGAAAGCCACTTCTTTGAATCAGAATTTGTGTGATAAATCCAGGCCAAGTAAGAAATTTGTTTGACTTTAACGATGTTACTCACTAAGAACAGCTGGTTCATTACTTCACATTCATTCAGCAGGGGATACAGCAGTTGTCTGCTTATCTGATCTCTTTCTATCATATTCCCTTGGAAAAAAGGAGCTTATAAAATGACAGTAAAACAAATATGTTGTCTGATGTCCCTGTTCTCAGATGGCCTTAGCCCACAAGGAACAAGCATTCCCTGCCAGATGCATCTGCAGCTCTCACTCACAATATGAACAGAGGGAACTTAATGCCTTCATTCCCAACTCATCTTCCTCCTATTTAGGAGCAAAGATTTCTGTTTCATATGCCGCAATTTTCAAAATCAGGTTAGATTTTATTTCATTTTGACATGAACTTTCAAATTATTTCATTTTCCAAATTCTTTGCAGCGCATATTTTTTAATATTCTTTTTCACAGATTGCTGAGGTTTGGAATTTTGAGCAAGAGTCTTCTTGTTGACATCTCACACATCTTCATAGCAAAAACATTAATGCAGTTAAATTTTGTGTCCACTGTCCCACCCAAAGCAAGATCCTTGCCAGTACCAGATCAAGTCCTAGACTGCATTAGGAAGAACATCACCAGCTTGTCAAGGCAAGTGATCCTTTCCCTTTCCAGCCCCTTTGAGACTCATCTGCAGTGCCATGTTCAGTTCTGGGCTCCCCAGCAAAAGCAAGACACAGATGCACTTGAAGTTACTTCAGTGTAGGTCACCACAAAGATGATTAAGGGACCAGAACATTTCTCCTACAAGTAGAGGCTGAGAGGGCTGGGACTATTCAGGCCAGAGATGAGAAAGCTCAGGGAGGCTCTTGACAGCTCATATAAATATCTGAAGGAGAACAGGAATAAAGAAGGTGGAGCCAAACTCTTCTGAATGGAGCCCAAAGAAAGGGACAAGAAGCAATGGGCACAAATTGAAATACATGAAATTCCATTTAAAAATAAGAAATTCCATTTAAACCTAATAAAAAAATAATAATAAAAAAAGTTTACAGTGCCAGCGATCAAATACTGGAATAAGTTTCCCAGAGAGGTTGTGAAGCCTCAGTCCTTTGAGATATCCAAAACTCAATAGGATAATGCCCTAAGCAACCTGCTCTATTAACGGTGCTTTGGGACAGGGAAGTGGAGAGGGTGTACTAGGTGATCTCCAGAGTTCCCCACCAACCTCAACAGTTCAGTGAACCTGTGAAGTCAGCCATCACTCTGCATAGCTAAATTTTGAAAATTTTGATGATTCCACAATCCCTCTGGATTTTCACTATCCTCACAGTGAAGAACTGTTTTCCTAGTATTCAGTGTGAACATTCAAGCTGCAGTTTGTAACCTCTGGCTGTTCTTACAGTAGTAGTCCCTGGCACTACTGCTTTTGTACCTTCCCTTCGAATGTTTGAGGGTTGCTACGACATCACCCATGAGTCTGCTCTTCCCCAGACTAAGCAAGCCCAGCTCCTCCATGACTCTCCTCAGGCAGCATGTCCTGTAAGCCCTTCACCATCCT
This sequence comes from Nymphicus hollandicus, assembly GCA_009823435.2. Classification (NCBI taxonomy): domain Eukaryota; kingdom Metazoa; phylum Chordata; class Aves; order Psittaciformes; family Cacatuidae; genus Nymphicus; species Nymphicus hollandicus. The sequence goes on along the minus strand of WTXV02004199.1, from coordinate 17,362 downwards.
GGTAACCTGCTGCTGAATCCCGTCCAGGACCATCCTGAAAACCTAGCCACTCTTTCACTGTTTCAACCCAGCAGAAGCAAGCCCATTTGCACTTGTCTAAATTACAGGGAATAGTTTCCACCCTTCCACACCACTTCCCCTTATGCAGCATCATTTCTGAGTCACCCAAGGACATGCCAGAGTCATCTTGCTGACAGTAATAGTTACACTTAGCTTACTCAACAAGTTCAGAGGGAGATTAAATCTTAGTGTGACTATACGTAGGTCCATGTGTTACTGGAAGATTGCACCACTTTTCCAGCCGTTTGGCAAGCTGTCCTCAGAGCTCCTAGTCTAAAAAGCGGTTGCAGAAGCAGACGAATTGCTCTGACCACAGACTTTTTCCTGTATAAACTGTGATGAAAATGTTCTCAAGGTATACAAACTGTCAGGCAATCTTGTCAATGATGCAATATTTTTTTTCCTCCAGAAAATACAATCTACCATTCCCTCACATCCTTTGTCAACATCACATACAGACTCTGTCCAGAATGAGGAAGGGGTAAAACACAGATGGGCTAAGACGGAGTCATCAGAGTGTTTTCAATCTCTGGAAAATACTGTGTCACACTTCAGCAACCACAGAAGTATTACTTTTTCTTACCCAACTCCTGCAATAGTTAAAAAATACTGAGACTCTAAATGTTTGGAGCTAGCCAAACCTGCACAGCTTTAAATTTTTGCCAGCTGGATCATGCCCATTCTGCATGTGCCAAGAGAAATTATCTCACTTTGAATCAACTCCTGATTCCTGTGGTGTTCCCTACTTTAAGTCTCACACTTATTGCACAGCACTTGGCATAAATACCAATTCAAAACTGTCAGCATGCAGCAGTATGATGCAGATTAACAGTCTGCAGGAGGACTGACATGCAGTTTGCTTTCCAGTACCACCCTAATACAGGTAGTACTCTGAATGAACTGGTAGTACTCTGAATGACCTGGAAGTCATGCCCTAGGGTATCCATGAAAGGAAAGTTTTTCCCTAGCATTTGAAACTTCTTCCATTTTGTCAGCACCCACAGCAAATGAGCTTTCCATTTTATTCACAGACCGGCACCTAATAGCACTCAGGATGCGGAGACTAGAGAGGGGATTGCTTGTCCAGAGATTCCTAGGAGCATCTGTGCAGAGCAGCTTACTAGGTATTTATTTAATAGCCAGGTTCACTTTGGTTGGCTTTTCATTTCATCTTCTCAGAATGTTTATGCAGGAGCTTAGCTCTTGTGTGCTTCATGAAAAGGCTAAGGATATCTTAAGGGTATTCTAGCCTTAAGATAGGATACCCAGATGCTGAAATCTCTCAACATCCTGAGCTACCTTTTGGGCTAGAAATGTAAGCCCCACTAATTTACACCAGGACTTCTGAGGATAGCTTTACCATGGGGTTTCACTTCGAATAAGACAATTCTTTTAGCTCTTTGGACTACAAATTCCCATTTAGCTGGTGTGTAGGGCGACATGCTACCGTACACCTTGCTGCAGGCAGCCTCCTCCCCAGTGCTCCCACCGCCAGGCGTCACCCTGCTGATGCTCTCTGCTGGGAACTGGGGAAAAAAACTAAAGGTGCAAAAAAGAAGCAGAGAAGAAAATTAACTTTCACAAAGTGAGAGCATACAGAAGTCAGCATCCCTTGCAAAAATAAAGTAACTAACAGAAAGCATGTGGGAAATAGCCTTAATGCAAAGCACAGGCAAATATGTTAATGAAGGTAACTATAAAAAATAAATAAAAGTTAGGGGTTTGTTTCAACTCAAGAGAGAATTATTCTGACTTTTATTCTTTCTAAGTCAACCTCCTCTTCTCTGCCAGATGTAGCATTCATCTCAAAGTCTACATCCACTTAACATCAACTGAGAAGGAGGAATAAATATATTCCCAAGATACAAAGAGATGGAACTTGGCATCATTTCTGTGAAGACATCCCGAGGAAAACACAATGCGTGAAGAAATAAAAACATTTCAGACAGTCTGGCCGTATTTTCTGCAGTGTCAGTAAGCCACCAAAAGTCAAAATAGCCACTAAACCAGAGATTCCACAAGATAATGATAGTTCATTCTATTGTGTGACTGAACTTTCAGGAGACAGCTGCCTTGTCAGAATCGCCAGCACAGAAAAACGGCACCAGATCATGGTATTGCGGGAGTAGGGGGGGAAAGGGGAATAATAAAGTGCGGACTGCTCGTATTAGAAGCAGGATTTAATACAGTATTGTGTCAGGCTGGGACAGTGGCAAGTTTGGAAGAGCCGGTAGGGAATGGGAAACGAACCGAAAAAGGTTTCCCAGTCAGGGACTCGAAGGGCCGCGTTTCGCGGCAGCTGGCACGGCGAGGGCAGCTCCCGTGCCCCGAGGTGCTGCTGCAGCACCCCCCGGTGGATCTATGCTGCACCCCGGCAGCGAGAGCGGGGCTGCTGGCGGGAGGGAAGCTCAGGGAACAGGGGGCGCCCTGTGAGGCAACACATCTCGGCGCCTCTTCTTCCTTCACCTCGACCTCCTCCTCCTCCTCCTTCCCCACCTCCTGAGGGGCGGAGAGGGCGCAGGTGAATGCGCCCTTTGTCCAGCCGAGGCCCCAGAAGACCTACGGCCTGGCGCTTCTTGGGGGCCCGCCCGGGCACCTCGGGGTCTCCCCTCCGGCACCGCCGCTCCTCGCCCCTCTATGCCCACCGCTGCCGCAGCTCTGGACAGAGGACGGGGCTCCGGCTCGCACCCCGCCGGAGAGGAGGGGAGCAGGATGGGCGCGGAAGGCGGGGCCGGGAGGGGAGGTGCAGGCTGCGGCCAGGCCCCCCGCTCCGCTCCCCTCCTCAGAGTCCGGCAGGCGCTCCGCCGCTGACCTGAGCTCGCCTTCCCCGACAGAGCCGCTCGGCGGCCGAGCACCGGCGACCGCACCGCCGCCGCCAGGGGCTGCCCGCCTGCCGAGCCGAAGCCCGAAGCCGCTGCCAGCCCCCGCGGCGGGGGCTCGAGCCTCCGGCAGGAAGAAGAGGCTGTGGGACGAGGTGCGTGAGCCCGGGGGCAAGGGGAAATGGGGGAGCAGCCGCTAGCGGAGCCTCCTGGGAGGCGTCCGCGTGCGCCCTCGTGGCCGGGTTCCGGCACTGAGCCCCGCCCGACCTGCGGCTGTCGGGACCGGACGGGACGGGACGGGTCCGGACCCTCCGGCGGGCTCGGGCTCCTCTGCGCAGCGGCTCTCAGCGCCGGGCGTCGGGCTGGCAGCCCACCCGGCCCTGCCCTGGTGGCTGTGACCGACGAGGACCGGTGAGCGACGCGCTCCTGCTCCCACCCCCACGGCCTTTCATTAGGTTTTCCACAGAGCTCAGCAGAATTCCTGAAGAGTAAGTTAAGGGAAAGTTATTTTCTCCTGAGCTGAGCGCTTACACCGTCCTGCTCGGTGCGGCAGGCACTGCAGGAGCGAGGCAGCTATCCCTAACGCTCCCACCTTGTCATATTCAAATAGTGCCAAAGGAGAGACATGTGGGCACTGTCCCGTGCCTCTGCCAACACCTCATCCATATTATCATAGCCTATTTATTTTACCCATTTGTCTTTTTTCAGGGAGCCAGCCCTGAAACTCCTTACTAGGGAAAACCTCACATTCATATGAGGTTTTCTCGGGGTAATGTCTGCACAGTGTGGAAACTTGTTGATTCAGCCTTATAAAGAGCCTGTTTTCTTGGTATAAAATGCAGTAGCGTACTCACAGTGTTGGGAACTTGGCTTACTGCAGCTGGATATCCTCCATCCCCATCCCCAGCTGCCTCCCAGAGCAGAAGGGGTGTGCACTGGGGATGGACATTACTGCAACTGTTGTCTTTTGTAACAGTTGTGACTTAGGTAGGGCTATAACTGATGAGTTTCTGTCTCCCACAGGACTCCTAAAATTCTTTCTTCAGATGTATTCCAAAAAGATGCATGCTGTAGATGACTCCTTTCTGACAATTCATAGGACAATGAATAACGGAATTTTAAGTGCCTTGTTTTTAGGAGTTTCCAAGGCTATTACTGTGCTTTGTTACTGGGCCTACTCAAGAAATAATTTTGTGTTAAAACTGGTATCAGAAGCCAAGGGGATTGTTATCATTTGGCACCCATGTTTCCTTGCATGCAGTCACATGGCTGTAGCCCATATTTCCATGGATGAGCACACGCATTCATTTACACACACTTTCTTCTTTTTTTTTCCATTTTGTCTTCTGCTGCATAAACCATTAATGCTGTATTTAACATGGTATTAAACACTGATTCCCAAAATAACCGATAAATCAACATTTAGGATCAGCAGCTGGCATTCCAGGTCATGCATATTTTGTTTCTCATCATGGTATATCTTCATCAATACAAAGTTTTGCCTGGAAATCATTACTGGGCTCTTCATTTCTAAATTTTCTAAATTAGGAATGATAGCACATGAGAATCAAGTGAGTCAAGCTCTTCCACACAGAGCTTCCCATTCTAAATATGCTTTTGGACCCCCAAGACAGTGTGGTGGTCAGAAGAGGAAAGTTATTGAAATGACTGGTATCACCGTGTAAGCTCACATAGACTGGTGATATTAACAGTTGAAAGCTCAGTGGAGATCAATACAGAAAAAAAAAAAAAAAAAAAAAAAAAGACCAAAACCCGAAAAAGCAGTAAAGCTCCAAGCCACAAAGTGTTTTAACAATTTTAAGAAGTCCGTCTCATTATCTAAAAGAATAAAAAGTCAGTCTGTAACTTTATGTCCTTTTTTTAAAAAACATTAAACTGCAAAAATCTGTGGGTAGGCCCCAAAAAGAGTAAAGAGTATGACTGCCCTTTATATAATGAGTTCTTTTAAAAGTACATCTGGAGCTCACCCTACTTGTTGCTGGCATTTTCCAGGTAGGTGCTATACTGAGTTCTGTTGGCATTGCCACTGTAACAACTAGAAATACAGTATATTAAAACATACAGAAGTTGAAACTCTTAACTAATCGTGGGACTGCATGAGCTGAAGTTTTATGAAGATACCTGATATCCTGAAACTTGTGATAAAATCACTGGGACTAGCCATAGGAATAGCAGGGAAAAATAGAAATGTGCCTTTATCAGCCCATGCCTTCTGTGTGCAGGATACACAAAACATCCATTAGCTGATGTAGGGAAGGGTTAACAACCTGACCTTCAGACAGAAGCTCTTGTTGACCCTACTCTGCAGCACTTGGCTGAAAGGTTATGCCCAAAGGGAGAGCTTCCTAGCAGGAGGGAAAAATCCAAAGTGAAATACTTAGGAAAATAATACTTTGGCTTCAGGGGTCTGGTGGCCTGGCAGAAAGCAAACCCTCATGGCAGACAGTACGAGGCTGCAGGACTCATCCACTGAAGGACCAGACATGGTGAAAAAAGGTCAACTGTCAAAGTCTGATTTGTCTGTACAATTTCCCAAAAGGTTTATGAGTATAAAAGAATGAGCTGTTAGCAAAACAGTTTCATATCCAGTAATTCAGCTGTTCAGTATGAAGGTACATGGAAGAGCTACTTAGACACTGTTTTAAAGGTAGCCACAGAAAGTTGGACTGCAGTATGGCACCCAGAGCTTCCAGTGGTGTGGTACTAGCACCTCTCCTCCTGCAGTGTGCAACAGTGGGATGCACACAAGGGACCCTGATGCAGGGTCCTTGTAGTTCTTGTAGTCATTTTACAGCCTTCAAGATACTGTCTCTCCTGCTATCCTAGGAGGGGTTTTCAGAAACATCTGTCAGTTTATCTATTCTCCTTTCTTTTTTGTTTTTTTTTCCTGGCTTCTGATTTCTTGTAATCCTCAATAGCTTAGAACCATTTCTGCTGGTACTTATGGGTGGTGAGTATTGCCAGTATACCTTGACACAGCATGAGCAAAGCTCCAGCTGGAGTTTCCTGACAGTCTTGAAGGAAGAATATACCTCTAAAGCCACTGAGTGACTGTCAGGTAGACCAGTCCTAAAACCTAAAAAATATTAGGAACAACACATTTGCATGGGCTTCTTGGATCAGCAAGTCTCATAAACTTTCCAAAAATCCATCTTCATAACATTTTACACGTTATTTCCAGAAGCTGTTTCACACTTAATTGGTGTAATTTAAAAACTTTCAGCCTGAGTTAATGCCTTCATTCCACTGGTGACAGGGGCATTTAGCTTAAATATTATTTTTCATCAGTGATTTCATTCTGTTGATTCATACCCTCAGTCTCTGCTTTACTGAAAAAACAAGCAAGCTTTTCTGTTATCTTTTCAAAAGACTTTCCCTAGATTATCATACCTTCTCCAGTGTATGGGTGCAGGAGAGGGAAGAAAACATTTGGAGGGAAAATAGGCCCCAAAGTTCAAGTTCAGGGCTTTTCAAAACTTGTTTTACATCCTGTGTTTGCTTTGCAGGGAATTTCCGTAATGGAGAAGAAGGAAGGTGATAAACATGCCATTGATCAGAATGCAAGTCAGAACATCATGCCAAGAAGAAATACAGGAAACTTTGGCAACTTGGTAATGTTTCTGTAAAAAAAAAAGTAAATTAAAAAAAAAAAAAGTAAAAAGAAATAAAAATCTGGGTAAAAGTTTAAAAAGCTGCAAAACCAGACGAAGTTCTGTAAAAAAAGCAGCTCAAATGTCACACAGAATATTGCAATCTTTCATTTGATTTTGTCCAGAAACAGTGTTACCATCAAGCTGGCATATCATCAATTCTTCTAAAGTCTTGTCACAATATTGCCATGAAGAGGTAAAAAGATAAAGAGCATCTCATTGAATTTAATCACAGTCCATGATAAAAAATACACACATTTTGGGCCACCTAAAAACTACATGAAGTTAGTTGACAGTTGCATTTTACGAGATGAACAAAGATTTGTAGAAATAATTGGGAATTTTCATACAGGAATATGAAGTTTATCTTTGGAGGAGTCTTCATAATTGCCACATCACATTCAGTAAGTTTTCCACATCACACAAAAAAGTCCAGAAAAATAATCCACTCCAACAGCATTTGCCTCTGCAACTGCAGATTGACAGAAGTAGCTCAAGCTACAACTTTCTATTCTAATGTGAACTGTTTCACAGGCTGCGAAATACTGAATTAGTCTTTGCAAGCTATCTCTTCAAGAAAAAGGTATCTCTAGGTAAAGCTTGGTTCAGATTTCTGATTCTGCAATGCACAGACTACACTCTTCTTCACAGACTAGAGAATGAAATTTACTTAGGCTATACCTTCACTGTTACAAAATATGCTTTTTTCATCAGATAAACACATAGTAGTTATTCAGCTAAAAAATCCTAATGAAGAGCATGCACTTTAATTTTACTGTGAGGCACTGTAGGCAAGACAGTCAGACATGTGGTGGGAAACAGGCTACCTCGTCTCCAATTAGGATTTTTGCAACAAGATAGCAGTGCATATTTTTTATCTTTCTGTTAAAACAAAACACCTGTGTTTCCCCAAAGATGAACACAAGACTCGCACCTACCTGGCCTTACCTTATTTACAAGTAGTAACTTGTTTGAATTGACACCTTGATCAGCTTCAGTATGATATCTGATTCTTGAGCATAAAGACATAATGTTGCTGAGATAGGAAGATCTCTTGTAGGATCTCTCCAAGATCCTACATCAAGATCCTACATTATCTCTAGCAGGATGCTAATTTACAACTTTCAAGCTACCATTTGTCTTTCTCAGAATGGACTGTGCCATTTCACTTCTGGAGTTCTGGACACCTGCCACATTAGCCATTCTAAAGCTGAGCCATTGCACCATTAGTTCAGTTTTACTTTATGTTTCACAAGAATATTAAAGGGCTTACATGTTTATTACCTAATGTTATCAGTTCTCCACCCCTGGTGAGCTCTCTGATGCATCAAGTGCAATGTCCTACTGTTGATGCACGTGTTTTCATCTTGTATGTACAGTGGTCTTATATCTCTTCCACGAATCTTTTATCACCATGTAAAACAGTTTATAATATTACTTCAAAATTTTGTACTAGCTTAGCCCCTTTTGAAGTCTCTAATAATTCTGCCAAGATCTTCTGTGAGACTAGAATCAAGACATGCATATTTGGCAGCAGAAAAATCAGCTTTTTAGAATGAAGTGACTCAGTTTCACAACGTTTCATAAAAGTTAAGAAGACTTTGTGAAGGAGAGGAAGAAGACCACAGGACTTGATGCTGGGGTTGACCAATGTGCAGCTTGCCTAATATGCTGGATCCCAATATTTCTATTTATATCTGTATTCCCCAATTAAATGTCATGAAAATAGCAGTGACTGAATGAAATATTTTAATGTCTTGACTCTGGATGCTGTTATTGTGCATATTATTTGGGCTACACCAGTAAGTCTGTAGCTGAAATTTGACATTTGAAATCTGTAGCTCATATCATAAGAAGCTGTAATGATGCTTCACATAATGTAATCCATCTTCCCTTGTGATGTAGTTAACTTCCTGAAAATTAAAACCTATTTTGAAATGACCACAGATAATGAATGAAGAATGAGAAATCTATGTTAAAAGTGCCTTGCTTAACTACCGACTATGTTTAAAATGCTATGTTTTCAAACTACCTTGTTTGTCATAGTGTGTATGTTTTGTATATGGTTTCAGTGCAGTACAGCGTAAAAGCCACAATGGCAAATACTGCCATTAGTGAAGTTTCAGTCTTCTCTTGAACTCACTTGGTATTTCCTTTCTGTCATTCCCAGAATGTGGATATGCAAGTCACCAATCCACCAGAAGCAGCTGCACTTTTTAATTTACATCGAGCACACCATTTTGGTGAGATTGAACACTCTTCAGAACGACACTGCAAGCAGGATCTGTTCCCCAAGTGGCACTTACCAATGAAGATAGCATCTGTGCTCTCATTTTTAACATTTATTTACACTTCTATAAGAGATGTCATATATCCTTTTATAACCAAAAAGGAAAAGGTTTTCTATAAAATTCCGATCCTTGTCATAAACAAAGTTTTACCAGTGGTTTCAATTACCCTTTTAGCACTAGTATATTTACCAGGAATATTAGCTGCTGGTTTCCAGTTGTACTTTGGCACCAAGTATAAAAGGTTTCCTCAGTGGCTGGATAGATGGATGTTATCAAGAAAGCAATTTGGACTTCTCAGTTTCTTCTTCGCTACAATGCACGCCTGCTATAGCCTATGCTATCCAATGAGAAGATCATACAGATACAAGCTGCTGAACTGGGCATTCCAGCAGGTATGATGGGTATGCAAACAGAATTATTCAGAAAAAAAGTTGTATTCAGAAAATCCTTGGTTTGATTATTCAAGCAAATCTGGATGGGGGGAAAGATGTTTTCATTGCCTTCCTTTGATTTTGAAGCAGATCCCTACAGAGCACTGTTAAGGGGTGGAGCAGGACTTAGTTGTTAAAGCATGTAATAGAGAGTCAAGAGCCAACACAGCTGTGCCACTGTGTATTAAATAAGTCATTTTCTTCATTTGGGATTTTTTATCTCTGCAAAATGCACATAATTATACCTGCCTCACAGGAACATGTAAGTCTTTGGCACACTATTAGTGTGGATTAACCTTCTCTGCCAAGGTGGAGTCTACAAAAACTAAGCACACACCATTTTTAGACATCTCCTTTCTAACGTGAATTAGCCAGCAATGAAGGAGGGACAAGCTAAATCACAATAATCTGTATTTGCCACAAAGTAAATTTGTGAACACTGATGGCTCCACAATTGGGATGATGCACACTAACTTGTTAAAAGATAGAATTTCAATCATGCTTCTGAGTCATGGATGGTAACTGGCTTGCAAAACTCTCCAAGATCCTCTGTGACTAGAGAGTTCCTAGTACTTGCATATTACATTAAGTGCAAGGACTATTCAAATATAAGGTATAGACTGCAAATGTACATTTTATTGCCCCCAATGTCTAATCTAGAGTTTTATTTAAAGGGACAGTATGATGTCAGCAGCTACTTACGAATTCTGTAAACAGTTAAACAGTAGAACCTGTCGAAAACTGAAATCAGCCTTCCTGGTAATCTGATCTGAATGGATTACCAGAAATTTCATTGCGATTCCAGTCTTCAAGATGCAGAAATTATCATATTTGGGGCATATTACACCATGGTGAGCACTAGTAGCATCAAAGGGCTGTTGCAAGTAGTCATAAATAAGAGAAGCTTTGACATCAGTTTATTAAAATCACAACCTTTTCATCCAACCAACTGTTGAATCCAGTGAAGTTGAATGTACCAAGTTGTTAAGTTGTTTTTAAACAAATAGAGCTAAACAACTATCTTGGCAGGATAGCATCATTAAGAGTGCCTGCTGAATTAGCTCCCTAAAATAGTGCTATTAATATATTTCCCGTCGTTATAAGCTCTCAGATACGGTATTTAGCCATAGACAGAATTTTTTTGTCAAAGAGTAAGATTTCTCCTGCTGTGAAGGCAGGCTAACAGGCCTCAGAACCAGTCTCTCCTAGGCCAAGACACTGATGAAGTCTAAATTCTTCTAATTTAAAGTCCAACTTTACTTTGCACATAACTGCAGTGGAGACTTTGTCATCAGAAATAAATAGCAGTTACATTCAGAAACATTCAAGCAAACAAAAATATTGTGTTTCTTGGCTTATTTCCTGAATATTATGGTCAAAATAGGTGTATTTCACACAAACGGCAGAGTATGCCAGTCTGTCATGTTAAATATGGTGTTTGTTTGGCAGGTAAAACAAAAAAAAGAAAGTGCCTGGATTGAACATGATGTCTGGAGAATGGAGATTTATGTGTCTCTAGGAATTCTGGGACTCGCTTTGCTGGCCTTGTTGGCAATAACATCAATTCCATCTGTTAGTCACTCTTTGACCTGGAGAGAATTCCACTACATTCAGGTATGCATAAATGTCATTATTGCATGTCATTAGTCCTCACTTGTAGGACTGCATGTTATCAGCTGAGACTGTTAGGAGTTAGAAATATCAAACACAGAGAAGTTAGAGAAACCAACCTAAAAGTTTGTTTCATACTCTGTCAGTTGCTTTGCAAGAAATGTTTATTTCATATGTTACTTTGTCAGGAGAAAAGACTGTCAGGTTCAGGGTATAAAGTGGGAAGAAAGACAACTCCAAACCACTTTTTTGCTTCTCTGACTTCATGACAAGCAGCAGTTGTCCCTTCAGGAGGTATTCTTCGGTCAAAGACCTCTGGTGCTGAAGGCATTTAAGTCACCTTCTAGGTATCTTATGTTTCAGGAATGCTCTGTGTCCTGCTGAATTAGAAGTAGGTGGTATTGAACCATCCAATGCTGTTCCTGTATAACACAGTGCATAAGGAGAAATGCTTGTTGCTCCCTTGGAGCTGCTTTGGCAATTCTTTACTCTCTGAGCAGTACCAGGTGACTGGGAAGTCCAGAAGAAGACTTCTGCCCAATAATATGTGCAAAGATTTTCCATTAGCTTCATAACCCCCTCCAAAAGGTATATTCTGAAAAGGAGACATCTTAGAACAGATACATAATCAAATGTAGCCAGTCCTTAGTTTGCTACATATGTGCTTGTTTTGTTCACCTAAGTATTTTGTTTGCTCTTAGTTGTCCTGTATCATACACAGTAATAATAAGGGGTGGTTCTGCTGGCATCAGGATGATCACACTAAAGTTAAGCAAGTGTTGAATTAGGTCCCTGAACACCAAAATCTGAAAATTCAGTAACTCACTAAGTACCTGACATTTGAATTTGATCTGAATTTGAAAAGTATCTCTGAAATGTGCATCTTCCAGCAATTACTGATCTGAGGTTCTGCCCACTCTGTGAAGTACCTAATTTGTAAGAAAAGTTTTCAGCTCTACAGAGAATATATATGGGCAGGTCTAGGAGAGAGTCTCTGAATTCATGACTGCTTTCAGAACTAAATTAATATGGTAAAAAAAATCAGAAGAGTAATACTACTATATTAGATTTGTTTTATAAACAAATAAACTTATACTCAAATATCAGACTCTGTAGATTTAGCAGTTGGAAAGGCAGCATTTGTCTTCACTGATGGCTAATTCAATTTTTCCAATAATATCAAGATTCTTATGCAGCAAGAATCTCAAAATTACTAGTAACTCTAGCATAAAAAAAAACCTTTACTCCTGTATTTCATAGACATCCTAAGCCAAAATTTTCATTATAATGGAATGAAAGACTTCAGTTTCCTATAGTTGTGCAATGGCTTTGTCACACTACTAGGCTTACTAGAGTTTCTGATATTAATTGACCTTAAAATTTTTCTTTGCAAATAAGTGATTAAACCATTTATAAATCTGCTTTTGAACTCATAATAATTTATCAAAGAAATAAAGTAATTTGGGATACAGTTGACATCTACAAATTGAGATACTGAGAACTGACCCTTTTTCAGGAATAGCCCGTAATCTGTGATCTCTTCTGTGTATTAGCTAAGTATCATAGCAGTCCATGAAAAATGTGCTTCATCTGTTTTCTCTTACAGTGGCATAGATGGGTATAGTTGGATTCTTGAATTATAGTACTTAAATTTTAGTTTAAAGCCAATAGTCTCTTTTCTTTGACTTTTGTGTATTGGTTGAGGCCCCTCCTGATTTCCATGTTTGCTTAACAAAGTACTTGTTTTGCCAAGTTGGAAAAAAAAGCTTACGATTTCCTTTCTCTTTTCAGAGCAAGATGGGATATTTAGCTCTGCTGCTATGCACTGTTCACGCACTGGTGTTTGCTTGGAATAAGTGGGTTGATGTTAATCAATTTATTTGGTATACACCACCTTCATTTATGGTAGCAGTTTTTCTTCCTATTGTAGTTCTGCTTTGCAAATGCATACTACTCCTCCCATGTTTTAGGAAAAGGATAAAAAAGATCAGATGTGGTTGGGAAGATAACACACAAACCAATCAAACCAGTGTAACTTCCAGACTGTAGCTTAAATATGGACATTTCATTTCTATGTATGAAAATCTGCTCAAGGCCATGAAATGTTCACCCGCAAGCTCTGTTTTCACATTTTCCATAGATGTTTCTTTCTCACTTTTCATCTCAGCTTCAGGAGTATGGAATATTTGATGCAGTTTGAACTTTTTCTAAGACAAAAAGTGGAAACATTCATTTTACACTCTATTCATTGTTGGTATCTGATCATTTCTTTCTTCTGACTCACTTCTTGTAAAACCCAAGGTCTTCATTGTCTCAATCCTAATTCTTTCAAAGGCAAAAGCAATCATAAAGCATTGTTACAGATGACCACAGAAAGTCAATAAATAATTACACCACAGAACCCAGGAATGCTTCCCACAGCTGTGTTTGCTCCTTCGTTAAATCTCCAAATTACAATGGGACAACAACTAGAGAATTTATCATCCCATTCCCCCTTATTGCCTGCATCCTGTGTTTCATTCTGCAGAATGGGGGCCTTGGCACATGAAACAGACAGAAAGTGTGTATTCCCAACAGGCCTTGAATGTAGGCAACTGGGCAAGCAGAATTGCAGGGAACTTTGCAAGGTAAATCTCTCCTGAGGCTTCGGCACAGTCTAAAAAAAGATAGAGATCTGAGTCTAAAAACTAGGTGTGTCTGTTTACTTAAAACGATAAAACATTTCCCATTTTTTATTCCATGAACACATCCTTTTGTTTCTGATGCTGGACATTTTCCATGCTTTTGACCTAAGCCTCCAGCACTTGACATGTGCTAAGCTTTATTTGCACAAATTATTCCAGTGGGATAACTCATGTCAGGTAAATGTGTTTTACTGTTTACTCTAGGGCCAGCACAATTGTGTGACTGGAAGAAAAACATTAAAAATATACATTTGAATCTTTACATTGATTTGGTGAGATTTTCATGTAAAGTGTCTTCTGAATGCATTTGCTTTTACAAGAATTTTCATATAAACTATTTAAACCTCACTTCCCTTATGTTGCATAGGTCTGGCTGAAAGTTTAAATGAGTAATTAATTTCTTAGTATCTATTTTTAAGTATGTTATGCAGTAGTTAATATTTTTACCCAGCATCAGGAACATTTCTACCACTCTCCCTGAATGAGTTGACTAGGACATGGACTGATGCCACTTGATGCTGGGATCATCTGAATGATGAATTGTAATTAGTAATGGCTCCAGTATTAAAACAAACAGGAAAACAATGTATGTGTAAAAAAAATATGTAATATATGGTGCTAATGATTCTCTTGTACATTTGTGGACTTGGTACACTGAGCATAAATAACAGCCAAATTAAGTAGCTACAGGGATACCACATTTTGTATTTTCCTGGTTATAACTCCATTCAACTTAAAAGTTGGCTATGTTATTTGCACTTAATGTACTACTGTGAAAATAACTTGGGACATGGTGGCCTGTATAGACTGAAATGAGTGGCATTATGTATCAAATCAGTGCATGACAGAAGCAAACACTGTAAAACACGGGAAGCTAGTCTGCAATGTGAACCTAAGACATTTCTAACAGAACAGGAAAAGTGTGGTTGTCAATGCACTAGAATTTACATTTGTAGAAATAAAATAAATACATAAATAAATAAAATAATGAAGAATAATATTTGCCAAAGGTTTATTCAGAATATTACCTGCACTTTGATGTCAGGAGTTATATGAAAATAATAAAATCATTTTTCTAGTGGAACATGTTGAGGCAAGTACAATGATAAAGAAATCCGTTTGTCTTCTGCATTGTCCACTAGCTACTCATAAAGTGTGCTCAAATTTACTACTTAGGACAAAACTGAGACTGTTAGTATTCCAAGCAACCCCTGTATACATCCATTGAAAAGAATGATGTTTGGTTTTATCAAAATACGTACTAAATTGTATTACATAGTGCTCTCCCAAAACAACCCTGCTGCTTCCTTACTTAGAAAAGCTGGAGAATTTAATTCAAACTCCAGCTTTGTTAAATTCTGGTCAAATAGTTGGATGAATTGTTTACAGCTGGTCAGAGAAGCCACCCGTTTGACACAAAGGAATATGAACAGCCTCAAGTGTAACAAAGCATGTGGCACAGAGAGCAGAACTTGACCTGTGGTAACTGGAAAGGGAAGAATGAAGACAATCCTTGTAAGAAGCCATTCAAAGCTATTCATATGGCATGTATAAAATAAAATCAAAGCAAATTGATATGTGTATGCATGTAGAGAGCAAAATAGTTCAAGGTTTTGCAATGCCTGTACAAAGCCAGTAAAGGACTTCAGTTGTTACATGTCTCTGATGTATTTATATCAGAGATACAGAATTTAAACCCTGGGAGACACTTATAAATTATTGAAGGGACTTGAGGAATTTTATGAAAAGCTTACCTGGGTAGCCAGATCCCAGAATACTATTCCTGAGAAGTGGTACCAACAATCAGTGCCCAGGAAGCTAGAGCCAGGGCTGTGCTGGTGATGGCTTATTGCAAATTCCTATTGACAGCAGCATTTACTGTAAACAGTCCCTCCCTTTGGCCACTCTTCTCTGTTCTCTCAGTTCTGCAAGTTTTTAAAGCTGTGAAGTTAATCAGACAAGGGAATTGAATCCAGTTGAAAAGGAATGCAAAGAAAAGAATGATTGAGCCAGATCCATGCACTGGTCTGATTCACCTGACAGGCATGCACACATGCCAGCAGGAAGGACAAGAAAAGGAATGGCGTAAAGGGGCAGTTTAACTTAAACCAGATTAAACTGCATGGTTGCAAGTGCTCCTGAAATTCAAAACTTCAGTTATTTCATCCTGTTTCAGTAGCAAGAATGTTTCATTGCTTCACTTATTCACTTAGTTTTCCATGAATCAGTAGGCAAAAATGTGTTCTAGAAATTGGAACTGAAAAACATACAAAACTGATTGACCTCTACATGACTGTGCACTGTGTGGCTTCATCTGTAGAGATGATAATCTCACCTCTTCCCTTTTTTTCTGCTACATCCATAGTTTCTATTGGTGTCCCTTGATAACATGAAATATTAACCATTTTTGAAATTCAGACTAATTTCATTTAAGCTGATTTTCTTAAAATGACATTAAATGAATAACTTAGAACAACAGAACAAAAACAGATTCTTGAAAACATGCTGAATCCACCCCTGGAGAATGTAGTCTACTGTAGTCAGTGTAAGTGTCTGGCAACAGCTGACTATTGCCACTATTTTTTTCAGTAGTGCCAGGAATCCTTGACCCCATCAGCATGTTACAGCTGCTGATGGCAAAATAATTTCTTTTGGTGAGACCTTGGACTCTCACCTTGGAATCTCATTGAATTCATTTGTACCAGGGTTCAAATTTTGCATCACTGAACTCTTCTGTAGCTTGAATGTAAGATTTGAATGGGGGTGGTGAGGCTAATTTATTAAGAATGCATAATAAGTTTTGAGAGATTTTCAAATGAAAATATATAAAACCAGGCAGCAAACTAAACTCGATGAACTGATAAAAAAGACCACACCTATTTCCAGTAAAGATGATGTAACAGAAGTTATAGTGTGTTTGTCTTCCTTTGTTTTTTCTTTTTATGTATATTTCATTAAAAGTATATTACTGAGATAAATATGTCCTTGACTTGGATAAAAATGTGTAGTCCCTATGGGATTGGTAGAATACTGCCACTGCTACTGATGGAAATACTTGGTCCTTAAATTTCATTTTTCAGGCTCGTTATTAAAAAGGAAGTGAGGCAAGTGTGGGGTTTTTTGAATTGGACAGTCAATCTTGTACTTTGCAGTCATGTGCAGTCTTTATATATATGCTTACACTGTTTTGTTGGATGTACTCTACTTAAAAAGAATTTTCCATGGGAATATCTCTATTACATGAAATGCTGAGAAGTAACTTACTGCTGGACTTAAGGAATAGCCACATAACACATCTCTATTTTTTTCTCTGCCATTTTTTCCAGTCCTGTGATTCATGTATAAAACTGAATGTCATTTTTCTCTTGCCTGTCCACCTGTACCTGTGCATATACAAGAATAACTTTGGAACAGTGCATCCCATTCATTCAAAAATATTCTATGTATTCTAACAGAAAATCCTTTAAAACGACACAAAACAATACAAACAAAACCAATACAAAACAAAAAAAACCCAAACACCAACAAGAAGACGGAACAGGAAAAAAACAAGCCACTTGCAAGGCACCTTAAACATCTCTGCAACAGTTCAGCACTCTTAACAATTGATGGCACTCATAATTGAAATAATGATAACTTTCTCTTAGTCCTTCTAATTTGACCAAGTACATTTAGAATCATAGAATAGTTAGGGTTGGAAAGGACCTTAAGATCATATAGTTCCAACCCCCTTGCCATGGGCAGGGACACCTCACACTAAACCATATCACCCAAGGCTCTGTCCAGCCTGGCCTT
>WTXV02004192.1:11310-57781 GCA_009823435.2 Nymphicus hollandicus | reverse complement strand
GTAGCTTCAGGACCTGTGTATATGCATGGAGCTGGGCAGCGCTTTGAATTCCTCCTGGGAGAACAACTTCCATCACTTCAGAAAGAGCCAGGAAGAGGATGCACTGATCCAGGTACACAGCTAGTGCTATATTCTGTTTCCTAGCCCAGGAGAGCATCTGTCTAAGGATGAGCATATCCGTAGCAGTCCGGTTGCTGGTGGGGTTCAGGTAGTACAACTTCATGTGCAAGCAAATCTCAGTTCTATGTGAGCTACCTCCTGCTGCGGGGGGCATGAATGAGGACAGGATCCAAGTCATTCTGCACTCCTGCAGATGCTAACGGGTCCATACCCTTGGTTACTTCCAGCGGTGCTATGGAAGATTTTAGTTCCCAGCAATGTTCATGTATTTGCTGAAGGCCAGGAGCCCTTCTCTGGAACAAAACAAACCGACCTGCCCACAGCCTATTGTAAGCCCCCTGCCAGAGGAATGCGGACAGGCAGTGCCATTCTTTCCTATGGCTCTGCAGAAAAGCAGTTTAAGCTTTTCCTGCCCTAGCGAGGTAGACTCAATCGGAGGAAGCAGAAAGAGAACAGATTGCTCTGGGTAAGCGGTCCCACACCCAGCCCCTCTAACAGTCACCAAGGAACAGTTGTGCTGCAAACCAGCTCCAGACAGCGCTTGCCAAGGCTTTCCTGACTCCATCCCTGGAGATGGCCCTGAAGCCTGCCTGATCACACCATCCGGGAGCAGTGCTCTCCAGGAACATTCCCTCGTGCTGGTGTGCATGAGCTGTCACTTCTCACTCACAGCGCGACCCTAATTCCTGCTCTTATTAATGCTGACATCCTCCTTAGTCAGTTCCCCCCTCCCAGTTTGATCGTGTTTAGTCCTCTTTAACCCTTCTGTGTAGATCAATCCTCCCCAGCACTAGGAATAGATAAAAGCCTTCTGTTCTCATCAACAAAATGGTCTTTTAACAGTTGCAAGAACAACACAGCAATCACTTGGGAAAGGACCCAAAACAAAACCAGCTGATACTTGATGTGTTTGAGACATCCCTGCTCCAGCTATTTCCTGCTTTTTGGAAGTAAGCCTTTTGTTAAATAGGGGAAAACAGTGCAAAAATGGATGGGGAGCACAAGAAGCAGTAGGTATGGGAGAGGGACCTGCAAACCCATCAGAAACACTCACCACACACCAAGTAGCAGCAGGGCTGACAAAGAAAGCTGAACTTCAGTTAGAAACATCTAAAGCGTATGAATAAGCTGTTCTAGCTGCAGCCTTTCCCTCTGCTTTGATCTGAGGTTACACATAGCTTGAGAGTGGGAAATTCAACAGCTTCAAAGAGGGTCAGAGACTCGGAGGTCGCTGGGTACCAGGACAGGTAAAGGGTTTATTCCGCTTGTAGAGAGCAGGAGATTATGGGGGCTGTCCTCAAGCAAATCCAAGGGATGGAAAGTGCTGCCAGGCTAGGGATATGTATTTTTCCTTCTTCATCTTCACCTAAGACAGCCACATAACCTTTAGGAAGCGCCAGCTTCCCTTTCTGTGGCACTTGCATCTTGGAAATGTTTTTGTGACTGCTATGAGTTGACATGTACTTTTGAAGGTGAAATTGTGGCTGTTCTGAGTTCTGGCCATGGAATGCAACCATGGAGAATAAGATCTCAGCAAATGAGATGCTATAGGAAGAGAGATGAGGATAGCTGGAACATCATGTGCTTTACCAACTGAAAGTGCTTGGTAGGAGAAAACAAAGCCACATTCTCTATTCTCATTTTCCTTGGCTCTCAGCTTTACAGAGCCCTAAAAATACTGCATTATAATGAAAGGAGCTGCAATCTGCCTGCGACTGATTGAAGAATTACAATATCACTCCAGTTTGATGAATCTCCCACGGGTATTCCTTCTAAGAGGGCTTTCCTAAATTGATTGCCAATAAGCAAATGTATTTGTCTGCCTCTTTTCCCTGTCATCAGAATGCTGCCATAATAAGCTAATAGTAATATAGTAAGGGAATTGAAAAAGTGAGATGGCATTTCAGGATACCTAAAGCTTGCAGAAATGCACAGCAAAGTCAGCCCTGCAGCAGGAACTCTGCCTTCATGGAGCTGCATGCCAAGTGAACCCTGAAATGGTACCCGGGTACTAAAAAACACTGCAGAAGAGACCACAGGAAGAATGCTGGGTTACAAGGAAATGCCATTTTTCTCTCTCATGGGACTGATATAAACCAAAGCAATTTAATAATGTTAGATGTAAGAGGCCTTCTGGAATTACATTTTCACTAGAGCAGTGGAAAATGCCTAATACATATCTATGAGGTCCAGCGGACTGGGGATTACTATGGAATACCCCAAAATCAAATGTACAAGTCTTGATGTACAGAGAACTGAGCCAGTGACACCTTACATGGGGCAACGCTAAGACACAAGTTTGGGTGAGTGCTGTTACTCTGTGTAGTGCCTAACTTTGTGCTGGGGCCTGGCACAGCAGGAAATGATGCAGAGCCCTGGGCAGCGTTTAGGGCCAGGGCATAAGCACCTATAAGCTCGGTAATATAAATGGAAATGATTTTTGCTTCTTTTGACTGAAGGAACATAAATCAGTCAAGTCACGCATACTACAGCCCTGGTAACTTCCTAACTCATTTGGGAAATCACGCTAGTCACCCTGTGGAACTGCGTTCATAATCTCCTGGATAATGGCCTCTATTAGGAATTTCATCCATGAGAATACCAGAACCAGAGCAAATGGCCAGGTCAAGAACGCTACGCCAAGCTCATGAGACCACGAGCTACTGTAAGAGATGGGGACCACAAAGCAATTATTTTGCTAACACAGTTGAATAATTGATATCACCCGAAGTTAATCCAAAGGAAGGGATGCAAAGAGGGAGCAAGAGATTTGGAATAGAGAAAATGGTGGAGGAAAGCTCTAAACTTCCAAGTCTAATCTAAGCAAATTTGGCAATGGAGGTGTTTATGTCATGTCCTTCAGCGCTTGCTGGCATCCAGCTCAGGCTGTTGCTGTATTCCACTAAAGCTTATACTCACTTCTTTAGGTGCAAAGATTAGTTATCGGAGCCTAAAATGTGTTGTCTCTCTAACTCACAGTGAATCCAGGCTCAGCTGAATTAGCTCTTTGTGTAACACAACTGTGTTTCCATTGTTCTGCTTTCGGGCTCCTCTTTGTCCTCTCCCCATTGCTGACGAAGAAAACCAAACTGAATTTGCAACCCAAGCTAGGTTTCAGTGGGAGAAGGAAGTTGTTAACTGACCTGAGCAACCAGATTTGTACCAAGTGAACTAATTAATCCAGCAGCATCAGTCTATAGATGATGGTCTATAGACTTATGGTCTATACATAACCATGAAATAGTTATCCTTCTCCAGTCAACAAGATATTCAAGGAAAAAGAGAGCAACAAACTGTCCCATTATACACCACAAAACAAGCCTGACAGGAGCCTTCACCCCAAAGGCCCTTCTCCATCAACAGAAGAGGCATTCTCTATATCAGATCCATGCAGTAAATATAATGTTTTATCATTCCTTCTCGGTTTGTTCCTTCAAATACTGTTCTTTTTACTCTACTTAAAACCTTTATCCCTCCTTCCTTTAAGGGAATGAGGGACTAAGGCACAGCGTTAAGCATGCACAGCGAGCAACCACATTCTCTTGGAGGCCCACAGTGGCTCTGAACACATTGCTTGTGCGTCCTGGAGTTCAGTAACTATTTCTACATATTGTCTCTGGTCTACTGACAGCATCTCCTTTCTCATGGACTTCATGCCACACAGACAGACTCAAGCGAGGAACTGGATGATCTTAGGGTCCTTTCCAACCCTAACTATTCTATGATTCTATGAGTATCTCTCTATATATAAAAGCTATGCTGTCAGCCTCCCCTCTGGGATCATTTAGGACATTGACAATGAATCCAGCAGAAATGGCTCCTAGTCCTACTTCCACAGTGGACAACACCTCTTCATCCCTTAAGGGATAGATGAAGGAGAAATAAACATGCACAGAGAGGTTAAAATAGCACCAGCAGTAATGTCAAGGACAAGGCTGAGGCAGACTCAAGGTGAACAGGAGTAGCTTTTCACAGGTTCAATATCCAGCCCTTTACAAAGCAACAGATGATCCCTTTCTCATTTATGCCTAGCTGTAAATATTTAATTGACTCTTCTCTCACTGCTGAGTAGCTTTAATGGCATTTACTTCAGTAAAGGCCTGGGTTGCTGTAAATCAAGGACTGGTTTAGGCTACTCACCATGGTCATGGGCAAAAACAAACAGGTTAAGTCCTGTCAGCTTCTGAGCCAAGTCATCATAGCGGCCGCAGTGCTCCCCAGCGCCGTGAGCGATGAACACAAGGGCCCTAAATGGAGCATTAAGGGATAAATCATTAACTTGGCAATCAACCCACAAAGGCTTCAGAGCTGCAAGAAAACCCAGCACATTCCATCCAGCAACAGCATTCGAGACATCAGCAAACACAAGGCAAGTATATAATGGCTGAGGGGGGTTTGAACAGAGGGGGAAATGATTGACATCCTGATCTACCATCGACCTGGTCCTCACCAGGTGGTAGAAGGACAGACCATGTGGAAGTCAGCTCCTCATGAGACAGCCAGGCTCTTTCCCTTCTGTCTGCCACCATGGTCTGCTGCACGCTGAGGATGCAGGTGGGCATCAGCATCAATCCTTGAGCTGGATAACTCCATGAGGTGTCTACACTGCTCCTACAGCGTAAGCCTGGCCATTGATTTCTTTGGGGATTGGTATTTCTCTGTGGTTTCAGATGCAAATAC
Source organism: Nymphicus hollandicus (assembly GCA_009823435.2). Taxonomy (NCBI): domain Eukaryota; kingdom Metazoa; phylum Chordata; class Aves; order Psittaciformes; family Cacatuidae; genus Nymphicus; species Nymphicus hollandicus. The sequence continues at coordinate 52,981 of WTXV02004192.1, read as the reverse complement.
TGCCCTTAACTTTATAACTTGCAGTGAATGATGTCTGATGCTACAGGGCACTCCAAAAGACAGAATTTCAACTAAAGCAGAGAGAACTGTGGTTGGAGTTTGGGATTTCATCTTCTGACCCCAATTCGGGTGGTTTTACCATCCCAGTTCCTGCCCTAAAGCAGTTTATGCCCTTTGATGATTAAAAGTGACTCTTGCATAGCCACCATATGACTACAGACAGGGATCATACAAACAGTCTGACAGTCACCTCCTTTTGCTAAGCATACAAATACTCATCTTTGAACCTTCAAAGATTCAGCTTTACCAACGATACTTTACTTTTACTGGAATGGCATCAAGTGCGAGTGGCTGAAGCTGAAGGAGCTTTCCCAGTGCTTTTCCTGGTCAGTGTCTAGGATTAGACCAGCAGAAGTAGCACTGAAACTGCAGAAGTTTGCTGAATCCCATAGGTGACTATTCACAATCCAGCTTTAGCAGCAGAAACCTGACTTGTTTGGTTAAAAGTGCCATCTGTCCCTGCAGCATCAGCAACCACAAAACAGTTCGAAGGCTACAAGTTGGATGTTTTCAGTACATTAACAATGAAATACCAAATGAACCAGCAACGTAAAATAATGGCAGCAGTTTGCAGCTAGTGAATTCCTCAACTTCATCGTGACTGAGGCTTTGAACACCTTCCTAGACAGTGTATTCACTGCAATAAACCACTTTGATCTTAATATATTTAAACTTAAAGAAGGTGTTGGATGATGAAGAAAGTCCTGCTCTAGCTCTTTGATTAGTGCCTGCTTCAAAGCATTTGCTCACAGTAGACAACTTGAAAGGGCATCCATCGGAACCAGAAGGATTTTACAGAGCACACTGCAAACACAAAGATGCTCTGGTATCTGTCTAATACTAATTAGCGAGGGTGAGGTTAGGTCATGGAGCACATTGAACTTGCTGTGCCTTACAAACGTTCTGTAGTACCACTGAGGGTTCCAAAAGAGCCAGTGTGGAGCAGTCAGCTCTTCTGTGCCATTCCCTGCTCAAAAGATTTGTCAGGTTACCAATGCACTTTGCCAGACAGGCTGATTTTCAGAGTGCAGCATCTATTATTATAGCTCCAAATACTGAGGAAACGGAGATGCTGCTCCTTCCATAGCAGAGAATAAGAACTTCCTGCAGCAGAAACATCACTGCTTTATGTGTCCCACCTCTCCCAGATGCAGGCAGCCCTGCGGAGACCCCACAGCCAGTGCTGGAAGGGTGAGCCTTTACTCTACACACAGCCCTGAAAGCCGGATGCACCATCCATTCTGCCTCCACCTACATGTAGTGACCTTGTACCTCAGCCCTGCTCCTGGGTCACCCCAAGAGACATCACAGGCCCCAGTTTGGGGCCGGCAGATGTGCCAGACACTGAGAAACACAGGAGCCTGGCTGTTAAACTAAGGCAGAAACTACAGCAATGTGAGAGCAAGCTCCTGTGCACCCATCACGTTGATATCCAACGGACTCAGCCAGGCAAAGTCTCTCTGCGCATAGATCCTATTACCTGGCTCTTGACAGCTTCCCTGCTCAGTGTCTTACTGAAGCCCTCAGTTATTCTTCAGAGGACCCCCATTTATTCCTGCTGACGAGGCACAGAGATTAAGGTGCAGCTTGGCTGACTGAATACAGCCCTTCATTTCTCAGACAAACATTATTTGAATGCATGCACTGAAATGCATCAAGTGAATGAAACCTAAAGGGAAGCTGGCAAAGAGAGCTCTGCCAGGAAATCCTTGCTGTTATTTCACCCCCTCTGACAGCAAAGCCTTAATTTTGCTTTCATTCCCACTGCTGCAGCGCCACAACTTTGCCTGGCAGCATCCTGCTGATGCTCAGACCCCTCATCCCACTGGGAAGCCAGTGAGGACACAAACAACCTCAGTGCTTCAGAGGGGCAAGGTGTTCATGTAAGCTCTCCTCTCCTTTAGCACAACAATTGCAGGTGCCGCAGAACTCAGCCTTTGGACACCACAGGGGAGAGACTTGGGTTATTACTGGTCTGCAGAACACTTGAATAAGGTTCCTGGGACTGTTTGTGCCTTAAGAGCCCCATGTCAGCAGCTGTCAAGAAGATTTAGATGCTTCTGGAAGTTTTGCCCTATCAATAATCATAACCAAGGAGGAAAATCTCCAAACTGTTATGCTGCGACAGAAGTGGCTCCTTTTGTTGTTCAGTAAAACCATCTGCACAGCTCCTCAGCTCCAGCTTTCGGGTCTGAGCACAGGGGCCATGCATTAAACACAGAAGTTGAAAGGAGTGTGGGTAGCATCTGCGCAAGGATCGAAGGATTCGGTTCTTTCACCTGATCTCCATTTGCGGTTACAAAACAAGTCTGGATTTGGCAATAATACCTGAAGGCAGTGTAACAAATAGAGGGCTCATCAGATTCTCCCTAGCAAGCTGGCAGGAAAACCCAAGGAGCGATGAGATGACTGACAGCAGTTCTTCACTGTATGTAAACACTTCTGCAGACACCCCCCTGCTCTCAAATGGCAGCCTGCTCCTTCCTACCACAACGGCTGCAATAGCAGAGGTTCAGAGTCTGCTTTCAATGAAGTCATGTGAAATGAACCCAGATTCCCTTCAGGCGTTAGGATGCTGCAGGACTGCAGTGCCCCTGTGCGCAACCTCCGTGTTTAAACAAGGTTTGGGTATTGGCCGCAAAGCAAATTGATCCTGGGGAGAAACTTCTTCACCTCCAGCTCTTGCAATTGCACTGGTGAGATCCTTGGAAACCAGCCCATCTCCAGGAGAAAACATCACACAGAGCCCGCAAAGCTTTCTGGTGGAGACCGACCTGTGCCTGATCCCAAACTAACGCCGCTCTCTCCAACCGCACGCTGGGAAACGTGATGCATCTTTGGAAGCTTCAGCTGGCTTTAGCTGGTGGAACTCTAATTCCTGACCATCTCAATATAGCATTGCTCTGGCATCTGCTCAAGGAATCACTTACTCATAGCACAGCAGGGTTTCCCCACACACCGCAGGTGTGTCTCCACACAAAGCCAAGGTGTGAGCTGAGCATGAATGAGTAAGCATCCATGTGCTTGCTCCCACCTAAGTAGCACAAACAGCAACTGTGGCTGTTAAAGGAAACCAGTTTATGGACTGCTGTTTACCAAAGCAACCGGCAGTTTTCACATATCCCATAGCCTTCACCGCTTCCTCCTCCTCCCTCCCTACCACAGGATTCTGCCTCCAGGTACTGCTCAGCTTGGGAAACCAATGCTGCTACTTATTACAAGCAGACAGGGCAATATTTGTCTTTACTGTTCGAGTCAGCTTCTGGCTGTGCCTACTTATCTCCCATTAAGAGGTGGTGGTATATAGAACCATAGAATCAGAATGGTTTGTGTTGGAAGGGACCTTAGAGCTCATCCAGCTGGCCAGAAACACAGCTCAGGACCTGGGTCCTGCTGGGCATAAAACCCATGTTCTTGCTCTATTTTCCACAAAAATCACGTTGCAACTGAACTAAAAGAGGAAGTTTGTGAGCGGGATGGTGTGATTTCAGCATCTCGTTGTGTGTCCTCCGGGGATCAAGCCACTTCTGTGGGACCCAGTACATGGTCTTTTATTGCCAGTAAATAACCCAAACCACTGGGACTAGACTGAAGAACTGAAGACAATCTTCCTATGGCTGCATATACAAAAAATGCAGCCTTTTCCACCCCATTCGAAAGCATCTCTCTTCAGAACCATATTTAAGTACTTGCTTAACCTCAGGGAACTTCCTTCAACTCATGAAAGTGAGTAGGACTTACAAAGTACAAGAAGAAAGTTAAAAAAGGATGTATAAGTGCTGTCCTGGGTAAGGACTGATTTAATCACACATGGAAGTGATTTCCTGAATCCAGCCCTTGCAACTGAAGATAATACCGTGTTATTCTATGTAAGACAACTGTGCTTTTCATTTGGTGTTATGTATGTTGTTAGCAGAACCAGACCAGCTCTAACGAAGAACATCTGACTTGAGCTGATTTCCATACTTGACACTAAATTCCTCAAGTAACTGGCAGGAAGGCTCCAGGTTAGTGAGGTGCCAGAAAAACGAGTGCCTCACTGAAAGCAGCACATTGGGGTGTGCTCGTTGAGCTGCTGCTGGCATCAGCCCGAGACTTCAAACCCCAGTGAACAATTAACCTTTACTTCTCAGAAACGTTTCAATGGTGGCATCTTTGGACAAGCAACAGGATAGCTGCTCACAGCCCTTTGTAACTTCTCCAAAGTGTAATGTCCTGTCTGGATATTTTGCTTCCAAAGTGTATTATAATGGAAAATCAATCAAAGGTATGCATTCATGTGTCAGCTGGGTTAGCGTCCTCGCTGCTCCTGATTAGTTATCTTTCACATAATCAGATTATGCAGTAAGCAGCTCGTAACGTTGTTGAGCTTTGGCTGTCATTCCCATTTTCTACCTTTGGTATTTGGTTAAGGATTCCGTTTTTCATCAATGATAATATCCAATTAATCATTTCCAAGAACATCCAGAAGAATGAAGTGTTTCATTCACTCTTGGTGACCATTTCTCTGGATGGCTCTTGAGCCTCTTGCTTTGGGTTTAAGGCCTGAAGACTGGAAGAGGGATGTCTCTGTATCTGCTTTTTGAGTCAGCTTTTGCACTCTTTTTCTTCTTCCTGAGGTGATTGGTGACCCAAAGCCACCCTGACACAACCTGGCCATGGGTAGGGGTTACAAACAGCTATAGCAATTTCCCTCATGTTGTGCATGCTCCTGACCTATGCAGTGAGCCAAGAGTTCAGCCTGGTGATGCCGCTTGGACAGGAAGATCTATGATGGGTCAGATGTGTCCCTTTGGCTCCAGGAAATGTTATGTCCTTCTGAAGGTGCAAAAGGCAATGACGTTGCTCCCAATCCCAAGCCATGTTTCAAGGAGGTTTTGCTTGTTCTCCTGCTCAGTTTCTTGGAGAAATGTATTCTTAGCCTCTGCTCTCCTGACCCATGGCTTTGCCGTGTCGGTCCATGATCTGGGTAGCTGCCTATCTAAAAGGGCTACTCTCAGCTTAAGCAGCATCCTACTGCCTAACACCATAAAGACTTAGGGCTCGGTCTTAAAACCTGTGCTTGCTTCTGTAAGCAACCCTCTTGCAACATATCTGCAAGCCTGGTCTCATCATACATCACAAAATCACACTCCCTCATAAGCACAGAGTTAGGAGGACACTTGAGCACTGCCATGACCTCAGGAGGAGTAGCACTGGTTAAGTTATTCAACAACGCCGTAAATCAATGGGGCAGGGACAGAACTGGTGATACAGATACATTCCAAGACAAAGAGTTCAACAGGATCTAGCTAGAGCCAGCACAAACCAGCGTGGAGAAACAGCTTACACTGATTTATTGAGGCTCTTCGGAAAGCAAGCCCTTGCTGAGAATAACTCATGAGTAGTTTAATGCAGGGAAAAGGGATGAAGGAAACTTCAGGTGGGGGTGGGAGGGAAGGAATTATTGGAACCTTGCAACCGCATAGCTCTGGACAAATCTCTGCAGGGCTAACATTCGAGACCAGCTGTATTTTGTTTCGGGGAAGCTTTGAAGTAGTATTTTAGGGGACACAAGGCTGAGATCAGAGGTGAAATGCATGGTGTGCAGCTTAAAATTCATGGGCCGGATCTTCCCACCTCTTTCTTGGTTAAAACTGAAGAGAGGGGATGCTAGGGTTACACGGACTGCCTTGGGGAGACACTCCTCCACTTTGATATAAGAGATGGGATTTTCCTTGGCAGAACTGACTGCCTGAGCTGCTGCTCTACAAGGCAGACGAGCACTCTGGAGACACGAGCAGCTCAGGGTTTGCTGCTGTGGTTTCCTCTTGCTGCTGCCCCTTTACAGAGCACAGGAATCCTTGAAAGAAGAATTATGACTCCTGTTTCCAAAGAGGCAAGGTGCAGGCGTTGCTGCACACACAGGACTGAGGAAGGGGTGACTTGGTGGGGGAGCCCAGGCAGAACTGGCTGGAAGTAAGGCTGGAAATGGACATCCCAGTTCTGTTCTCTGCTCTGCTTCAGCCTTTCCTCAGTACAAGTGCTATAAAAGACATAAACCAGAGGTCTCATCTCCCAAGGGGAGCCACGAGGATGAAAGCACAAAGCATTCCTTCCAAGACAACTGTGCAAAGCGTTACTGAAGTAGAAAACATCAGCTGCAAACTTCGAGCCGATCGAAAATCACAGCCCACATTTTTAGGTTAGCTTGAAGCTGTGGAGGAAGAACGCTCAAAAAAGCAATTGGGGGTGTTGGTTGATGAGAAGCTCAACATGACCCAGCAGTGTGTGCTTGCGGGCCAGGAACCAACCGTGCAACCAGAGTACTGCGAGCAGGCATTATTGCCTTACGTGGGGCAAATCTTCACTAGCTGGGGAAAGAGCTGTGGATAAGTAAGGAGCAAGAACAGGGGGTGACACCTTACCTGGTCTGGGAACTCGGGATAGTGTGAGATTAGTGCTTTTTAATAAAGCACCGACTGTGCAATTCCCAAGTGTGTGGCGATGGTTTAAAGCAAAACATGAAACTTCAATTCCCTGAAATACTTGGACCTGGTAGCACTGTTTGGAACCGGGCAATTCCACCCTTAATGTGGAGCTCTTGATTACTTCCTGCACTGACTCAATTACCCCTCCTCGCTTTTACCAGCCTGAGCCAATTTTGTCTGGGTCGGCACAGATCTTAATTGCCCATCCTTAACCAACCGAGGAACTCGGGAGAAGTTCAGATGTCACACGTAACACCAGCTGATCTTTTTCTGCGTGATTTTCCAGAAGCCAGGGTGGAATTATCCCAGAAACTGAGGCAGAACCGCAAGGATTGATTTCTTAATCATAAAGCACTTCATGGATATTTTAGCATGCTTTGGAATTAAGCACATTAGTTTCTAATGAATAATCCTATCTTGGCACATCCCAGAGCTGCACTTCAGCCCTGCCCAGCTATGAGAGGAGTCTTTGCAGCGAGAGGCTTTTGCTGGCTCTGTCAAAATCAATATCAGCAGCTACTCCTCTGGGAAATCAGTAATGTCACTGGCAAAGCGTTTGCCAAGGCTTGGAGCATGTTCCAATTCATTTAATATTCCATATTTGCTGAAGACCTGAGGTGGGAGAGAAAGTTGAATGGAAGCAGTTAAACGTGAGACACAGGGATCCTGCCAAGGCAGCGATGGCTGCAACACGTGTTTTAGAGGCTGAAATGTTTATTCATGTGTGGAAGCAAAGTAGCTTTGATCCGAGGCTGATGTGCAATGGTTTACCTCCAGGTTACTTAGAAGTTCCCAAACACATAGAGACTTCAGCACACAGCTGCCAAATGCAGGTTTGTGTCGTTTCTTGGCCACACCGAGCTCTCCAAAGACTTCAGCTACAGCAGGCTTGCTTCCTAAAATGTTCCTTCATTTCCAACACCAAGGCAGTTTCACCTATGGCAGCGGGGGCTGCCACACTGATGTGAATAAGAAACTCACTGCCATGAGTTTTAAACACTGTCTCGTTGGTTTGCTCCCAAAAAGGATTAGATATAATAGCTTTGTACTCCAAAAGGTGAACTTGGACCTGACCAACTTGGGTGGCAACTGTTAGAATAAGGATGAGTGGTAACAATGAAATCAAAGAGTACTTAGTTCAATAAATCCTTGGCTGCAATCACTTTAGGTACAGGCAAAGAAAGCTAAAAGCATGTGGGATGCCTTTTCTGCAGAAAAGCTTAAAATAGAAAAGGAAATCAATACTCATTTACAGTATCTGGCAGTCGCTGAACCAAAACATACATGTACACCTACAGCAGAGCAGAAATAACAACATTTATTTAAACCACAAGCTGTTCTTCTGCTGCAGGAATGCTGTGTTTTATGTGGAGCACTTCACCAGAAACTGAGGAGAGCCACATATTTCTGACCCCATTTGAAGAGCCTCAGCCATATCAAGAGCAAATACTTTCAATACCACCGTTGTTAACCCTTCTGCTGCCAGGCTGACTCCAACTCCTCCAATTGCGGAGTCAGAGGTGATGTCTGAGCCAGCAGCAGGGAAGTGGTTTCTGTCTTTCCTCCCAGGTTTCTCTTCTGCCAACTTACAAGGCACCATTTGTTGGATCACATGCGAGGGGTGCATCTGCCACAGCCTGCGATGGGAACGGGACGAGCTTCAGCAGCAGAACACCAGAGCCACCCACAGCATCAGAGACTCCGAGCTCCCAGATGGGGATCGAACCATTGCGTGTGCCTGGGAGCTGGTGGGTGCATGGGGCAGCAGAGGTTTGATTGATGCCTGCAGAGCATCAATCAGGGTGGTTTGCACAAGGGCATGCTGGAAAGTGTCCTGGGCTTAGTAAAATCTAAGCAAGCCTTGATGCTGCATTCAGCTGTGCTGAGGGACCTGACCATTGCTCCTAAAGCAACAGAACACGCACAGCGGGAAGCAAACCTTTGATGGTCAGAACCCTCAAATGACACTTCAAAAGAGAGATGTGCACCTATGTGTGAGAATGGGACTGAGTTTCATAGAATCACAGGCTGGGCTGGGTTGGAAGGGACCTTAAAGCTCATCCAGTTCCAACCCCATGCCATGGGCATGGACACCTTCCACTAGAGCAGGTTGCTCCAAGCCCCTGTGTCCAACCTGGCCTTGAACACTGCCAGGGATGGGGCACTGAGGTTTGAAGGAAGGTTTAGAGGAAGGAGCAGTGTTTAACGCATCACCATTTACTGGAGGTGAAATGAAAGATAAAGAAAGCACTGGTTATGTTTTTTCCCATTCCCCAGCTCTGAGAAACGTGACCAGTAAATGAAGAGCATAAATAATTACAACAGCTGGCTTTCATTCACAAACCCAGAATGCTTTACAAGGGGTGCAACGAGGCTCGTTGTAGAGTCACAGAACGCAGTGATGAGTGGGAGCTCAAGAGGTCCTCTGATCCATCACCCTGTTGCGAGCAAGGATCAACTTTTCCTCCCCCTGCCACTGAAGCACAAGAGGTAGGATGCCGTGCCCACGGCCACACAGCATGCCAGAGGCAAGGATGGACACACAGGGTGAGGCAAAACCTGATCCTACAGCACTCAGCAAGGTTTTAACAACAGTCAGAACACTGCTATGGGTTCTGAGCTCCAGCCCTGTGCTGCACACACGGGGCCACAGTGAACCTGGAAAGAAACAGTGCCTCTTCAGGACAACTGGGTCAGGATGCTTGGTGCTTCCCAGCTAAACTCATTTGTGGAGGGGCAGAGGACGACTGAATGCTGACCGCTCCAATATCCTTTTAATAAAAGGAGATGGTGAATGCTGCTCAGAATGCAGGGTTTAATACTCCAGATACTGCAGACAAGCTCTGCCACAAAGCTGAGGGACACGAAGGAAAAGCTCAACCATGAAGTCAGCTGGATGTTATCTCCTCAGCAATGTAATTACTTGCTGCTTCCCCATCACCCCTCGTGCCTTGAGCCCAGTGAACTGTGCCACTGCGGAGTTCTGGCAGTTGACGGTTGGGTTTGAAACCTCCCCGGGATGGTTTTGAGAAATGAAAGTAAAAGAAAGGTGTTGGAGCATTAGAAGGAGACGCTGCTGTTGGCAGCTGCTGAACCAGCTCCCCTGCTGCCACCACCGGCAGGCAGGACCGGACCAGGGCTCTAAGAAAAGGGCCAAGATTGAGGCTTTGTTCCTTTGCTCTGCAAGCTTCAAGCTTGATCAAGGCAGAAAGCAAGCATAGGACAGGCCCTTTTTATCACAGGGCAGAGAGATGGCTGGCAAACAGCGGTGCTCCTTCTTGCCTACCAAATCTATAGCAGTTTTCTCTTTCCCCATCTATAGACAACACCGGAGCAAACTGCGCTGTTACCGCTGAATGTTTGGCTCTAGCCCAGCTGTCGATGTTCTGTTTCCTTTTTATCCCCTCTCTCTGTTTTCTTTCCTTTAACAGATTTGCTGCTGAGACCATTCACTTGTAGCTGAACAACCACACTTTCAGTTTAGTTTGAAGTTTCAAACATCACCCTTCAGCCTCCAAAACCTCAGGGAATAACTCACTTCTGACAGCTTTCATCTAGGGACTCCATACCCAGTTCATACCACTGGCCTGGATGGTTGAACCCAATTGTAGGTGAGGAACCAGAAGCATGGGGAAGTTAAGGGTCTGATTCTGTAAATCACTGGTCATTGAGTCACTGCCCAATGACTGTCTTGACCACGTGTTTTGCCTGTTCTCTGACTTCTTCATTCTGTTTCCTGACATTAATTTTCTAGGTCTAGCAAGATGCCTTTGCCATCCCTTCTTCTGGGAGCATTCAGGGGCTCCCATCATTGAAACAGAATGAAAACAGCTCCTGGCTGGAGAGCAAGTGCCTGTTATGCATAAAGGCAGTCTCCTTCATTCCAATGGAAATACTCATGAAGTTTGGTGTTATGCAAGGCCTTAGGACATTGAAAACAGCTACATGGCTGCTACTGCAAAAGTAATGAATCCCTTTGGACACAAACATACTGCATCCATCTTGGAGGAACAAACACATCCCCAAGTAGAACACACTCAAGACGCAACCCCTTTCCTGCCCAGTGAGGCTGGTCAGCACTAAGATGCCTTCCTGACACCATCACCCACTGACCTGGTTGCTTTAGAAGATGTTTATGGCTGGGACCAGCCCAAGGTTGGTATTTGGGATTGGTATTTTAATTCCAGTTAACATAGGTGAAATGTTATTGGCCTGCAAGAAAAAACCCTAGGAGAGAGACAGTTTTAATGATGTCTAAAACCTTTACTTGGTGCTGCTAATTTCCTTCCTATAGGATAACAAAACTGATACAGTCTGTACTGGAAGAGTAGAGGGCAGGGATGTTTGGGTACAATCAAGGATGTAACTGGGGTGTGATGAGGTAAAGGACCTGCCTAAGTGTATCTTAAGGACTCTCCTGGGCAGGATGCAAAACTATCTCCTTGGATACTTAGGAGAATCAGCCATTTGCTATCAGGGTTGTGTCACATCTCTTGGATAAGGGACAATAGGAAGTTCAAAACACCGATGGCTTCCATTCAAGTGGAAGCACATTAGGACAATGGCACGCCTGAACCTAGGGAAGGCAGCTCAGCCAAATGCCTCTGCAGGGACAGCTCTTAGAACAATGCAATTTCCCTAGAAGAACAAAGAGCTCAGATGCTTGCCCTGGCTCTGAACAGCACAAAGCCACAGCAGCTTGAAGGGAACTTGCAAGGAAACCCAGAACAACTCCTCTGCAACAGGCATCTAGGAAAAAATGCCCTCTTCTAGCCAGAACAACTCTACCAGCCAACTCTGGCTGTAGATGCATTCATGGTGATCGTAAAGAGCTGCTGTGTGTCCCCAAGGAATGTTCAGGAGTGCTGGAGAGATGGAGGCAAGGAGCTGTGTGCAGCTGGTTCTATTATCTTGACTAGACCTGCACAGTTCTTGTGCTACGGAAGAGCCGAGCTCCTGCATCGGGAACCTGAGAAGGTCAATCCGTTTGTCTGCTTCAACTCTTGTGTCACTGCCAGCAAACAACTGCTTCAGGGTGCTCCCGGCTTGAGGAGCTGAAGAAGGCTCAAGTGCCAGAGCCCGAGAGCAGTGCTCAAGATAAAGAGACCTGGAGGGACAGGCAGGGCTCTGCCTGCTGAGTGACCACCCTGGGGATCCATCAGGGTCATGGTGCAAAGCCAGCGCTGATCTCACACTTGTCATCCCATCAAAAGCAAATGAACTATTCCCATGAGAGAAGCAAGGTTTCCTTCACCTTCAGCCTGTGGCAGAAACAGGACCCAAATTCCAGTTTTCCAACACAATCTCAAGGCCATTTTTCCTTTTTCCCTCCTGTTTCTACCTTTGGTATTCACCGTGTTGGACAGCACTGCTTCCAGGAGTTCATCAAGTGGCACACGGAGAACCAACACTGATTTTACCTCCTGCTGCCTCAGGACTAGGATGGAATTTGACTGCTTTTGAGATTCACAACTCCTAAAGCCACCTTGTCCCCACACACCAATGGCACTAAGTCGTGCACTGTGCTCAGAAGCTGGTCCTAACAAGGCAATGAGCAAAAGGGGCAGTTTAATTACAACTGCCCTTTGTTATCTGCCTTTTTCCTTGCCCATCCTCTGGAAACGCATAAGAAATCACAAAAGGATGCCCCATTCACAGTGAACAAGGCAGTCACATGGAGCAAAGAGAACAAGGCCCTTACAGGAACACATACACGCTGATGAATACAAGAGGGGCTTTAGGAGCTCAATAGCAACACAAGCAAAGCCTGGGGTGTCAGACTGACAATGACCATTGTTTGTTCCCCTTTGCACTGTGTACGATGTGATCAGACACACAGAGGAGTTGGGTTCATCCTACCCCAAACTGTGCTGACATAAGTCACTTCCCACCGCACAGATCTCTGCTCTTGGGCGTTAGGTTGGAGTTGACCTCATTAGCACAAGCAGAAGTGTTCTTCAACAGAGACACTGGGTTAGAAACTCCTTTAAGTATTCCTAGGGACGAACACCACACGCTGTAATTAAAGACGTTAGAATTAGCGGCTTCATTCCCTTTGCTTTGACTTCACTTCGGTGCATTTATTTATTTACTTATGCATTTTGGAAGGGGCTGAAAGTCAAATTCAGCTTTGTCATCTGCTCACGCTGGGAGCTGTGCTGTTCTCCTGGAACTGCCATGGAAATGCTGGCAATGAGGTGCCAGAATCAGCAAGCAACGTCCACGATGTAAGGGCCAGTTCAAATATAAAGGCAGTTGGTATTTCTGCACCACAGGCACTTCTGCAAAGCCCTTGGGGGAGAAAGAAACACGTTTTCTCCTTCTTGCCTTGGCCTTTCATTGCTAACAAGTCAGAATGAATGACAGGCGTTTCTCAAAGAGTAAAACAAAGGTCAAAAGTAAATAGGAAAGCTTTTTGTTTGGTGGATGTTGTGCTTTTAATCACACTTGTCAGGTGTGGAACAGAGAGAACTCCTCCAAAGCCAGCGTTAACCCACACAATTGCAACCCTGTTCACTTCAACCACGGTGTCTGAAGTTGAGCCAACCCATTTTAGCATCCATTAATGATTAACCAGGAACAAGTGTGTGACCCACACGTGTCTTGGCAGCTTCCTCAGGCAGACTACTCCAGCTGCACCCATCTAACTACACCTAGAGCCCACTGCATGGAGACACACAAGCATCATACTGGTTAGCATGATGGTAATGATTTCTGTGTGATAGACAAGGAAGCTCAGAAACAAGGATGTCTGGAACCCACATCTTCAAAAGCATCCTCTAACTACAAGTGTCTCAAGCCTCAAGTATCCAACCTAGAGTGGCTGACCTATAGAATTGAGCATGGCTTTATGTGAAGTCAGCGGTGGCTGCAGGCTATTAGCACCTTCGGAATAAACTACTGTGGGTCAATAAATCTCACTGGGTTTATCTGAGGTCAAGGAGAGGAGCTGAAAGTGCCCCAGAACAAACAGTTTGTGCTTATCTAGGCAGTGCCAGGAGCAGCTGAAGCATCCAGAGAGGCTATGGGGCTATGGAACAAAGAGGAAAAGAAGGTCGTCTCTGAACTTCTCCAGGCCCTTGAGGGGCCTCAAAGGAAATGTCTTGACTTCTCCTCCCAACTTTCCTTCCCCTTCCTTATCCCAACGTCTATTCTTAGCAGCTTTGTCTGAGAGCTGGAAATAGAGCATGGTTTCTTAATTCATCACCTCCTGCTACCTCTTATTTTGGGTCAGACCACTCAGGGTGCTGGCGGAGGTTTTAACCTTGCATGGAGCTGTTCTTGTTTACACAAAGACTGCTTTCCCATTAAGTAGGATTTCCTTGGCTACTGGGACACGCTATAGGCATGAGATCAGTCTGATTTGGCACCATTTACTTCCTCTTAACAACATTCCAGGGTCCTGAAAATGCCCAGATCTTCAGCTCTGCACTCACCAGTGAGCAATCAGTGCCAGTTACCTGTTTCGATGCTCCACAAATCCTGCTGTTGGCACAATACACAAACCAGAACTCACTGCTCTTCCTTCCCTGCTCCATTCAAATGGACCTCTGAATTACATCTCAAGATGAAACTGGTTCAACAAGCCGGGCAGCTTGCAGGGCTGCTGGCCAGGGGAGTCTCACCTGCCTTGCTGCCAGCAATAGAAGAAGACACCCAGTCCCCAGCTCTGCTGTTGGGAGTCAGTTCCCACTGGGAAAACAAGTGGAAAACACTGACGCCCTCTTTCCTTAGTCCCATTACTACATCTCCTCTATCTACCCCATCTAATCATCATGACATCTGAGTGCCTTTGTGTGTCAGCTTCCTGTGAAGTAATCACCTAAATCCCTCTTGGAAACAAAGCAGACCCTGCTGAGGAACTCACAATAGGTGCCTTTCACTCACAGGACAACCTTGGCCTCGGTGGCACTTACAACAAAGCTTCCATATGTGCACCAGCATGGGCTGATCGGTCAGATCAACCCCACACAGCATCAGAGCCTGGATATTTGTGAGCACGGAGCAAAAGAGCCGCACAAAATTCCCCATCTTCCTGACCAATTGTTCAATAAAAACAAAACTAGAAATGCTCCAGCATATGCAGCCTTCACCCATCCCTGTGGATCTGACGCCACAGCCTTCACCCATCCCTGTGGGGCTGGTGCCACAGCCTTTACCCGTCCCTGTGGATCTGGTGCCACAGCCTTTCCCCATCCCTGTGGATCTGGTGCCACAGCCTTCACCCATCCCTGTGGATCTGGTGCCACAGCCTTTACCCATCCCTGTGGGGCTGGTGCCACAGCCTTCACCCACCCCTATGGGTCGGTGCCACAGCCTTCACCCACCCTTGTTGTGGGTCTGTTTGGGGCGATAAAAGAGAAGGCCCAGCTCCGAGGGGTGATGCCTGTTGGTTGGCCCCACTCTCAGAGCCTCCCCAGCCATTGTTTGTTCTTCAACCCCAGGCCAGGGCTACTTCTTAATTTTTCCTTTGGCAGATATCCTGTTTTTTCCCCTTCCTGGGGCAGGGATCGAGGATGATAAGTTCTATTCTAACAGGAGACAAGTCAGGGATAACCTTTAGGCACCTGCAGTGAAGAGGCATTTCTCTGCCCTAGCTGGGATGAGATACAGAGCAGATCAATGAACGATCCCACTGTTTGACTGTTATAGCATCATTCATTAGCGCTAAGATTTGAACCTGGATCAACAATTGAGTTAGGAGATTGAAAAAATCGCCTTCAGTCTTTGAAATAAATGGTAACAGGCCTGTAAAAGTCCCCTGAGGTGTCTCTCTTTCTCTCCCTATATATATATAGATCACTCTTGCTGCACATTTCAAACGAGGTGAAAGTTGCTGAGCTCCTGCATCCGAAGCAGGAAAAGCTGAGCTGCTTGTGAAAAGCAATAGGGAAGACAGAGAAAAATGTATTTTGTGCCTATCAAAGCACTTCAAGAGCATTCCTGACTGCAGGATCCAGGCACTAACTTGTTATTCAGGCACTTAGCATCTCTCGCATACATAACAATGCAAAAAGAGCTAATAATAAACAGTCTGCTCCTCCTATACACAAACATGCAAACACACCACACACATGCACTTGGGAACCACAGAACCAGGGTGAGCTCCCTCTCAACTAACTGCTTGGTGCACAGAGCCCCCAGATTTACCCACAGGACTTAGGCACCGAGTTTTAACCCTCAGCTCTTCCTCATCCTCCCATTTCTGGATCAAAGCCTCATCCACTCACTACTGCTTCCTTAAGAAATTAAATGTGAGAGAAGAAAGCAATTCCACAACTGGGCAAAGAACCCTTGTGGGCAGTTGGTGATTAATTAGCATTAGAATACCAGGCAGCCTGGTTTCCCTGCAGAACCTTGGTTTGATAGCTCTTTTTTTAGCTCTGTAGAGGAAATATTCCGGTTGGCACAAGACCATGCAAAGCATCAGTGCCAAAACCTTTCCTCCTTGTTTGTGAAAGGCAGGGAGTAGAAGCAGCTATAAAATGCCATGTGGACC
This sequence comes from Nymphicus hollandicus, assembly GCA_009823435.2. Taxonomy (NCBI): domain Eukaryota; kingdom Metazoa; phylum Chordata; class Aves; order Psittaciformes; family Cacatuidae; genus Nymphicus; species Nymphicus hollandicus. The sequence continues at coordinate 36,952 of WTXV02004192.1, read as the reverse complement.
AGCTGATCCTAAACCAAGACCCGTGTCCTACAGCCCAATCAGTGCAACCGAGCTGCACTGTCCTCCTCATGGGGACAGGTATTTCTCTGCTTGCCCACCTCCCAGCTCTATGTTAGTCCCACTGCCCCTTATTTTGGCAGGCATAAACCCCAAGGCCAGTTAACTTGGACCCATATCCCTCTCTTGGCACAGTCGCAGGCTGATTTAGACACAGGATGATGTTTAACCTGTTGGGTGGTCACGGAGAAAATTTACCTCCTAACTACAGCTTGAACAACTTTTTCCTGTGACTGTTTCCCAGCTCCATAAAATCCACACAGCTCTTCCTGTTGGCTTGCAGAAAAAGAAAGCAATAAAACAATATCCAGGTTTTTATGAAGTAGCTCCCTACATAATCCCTACAATATGCTACTAGGGGTAGCGTAAATGCATGCCAAGCCAGTAGATACTGGGAGCAAGAAGATCATTACTATGGGAGGAACAGAGGTGGCTGCCTGCAGCAGATCATAATGAGCACACAATCAGCACAGAGAAATTTCTCTAATGGTGGTGTCATTTAAATAATCCCTTTACTGTAATAGCTTTCTATCTGCTTCCCTCTCCATGATGATTACTGAGGTCAGTTCTGAAATCACAGTTGCCAGTGTAAGAGCTCCCTGAATCATTTACTAACTATAAATAATTAAACCCCAAACCAAACAGCAGGCAAAATCAATGCTGTCAACCTGTATTCTGCCTGTTGCCCTGAGATTTCAGCTACTACGGCTGAAACTGAAGTCAAGTGCTGATGTGTAATGTGTTGGCACTGAGAAAGTCGGAAAGAGGAGACGTCCACCCCTGACCCTGCATCCCATCCCTCCCGGATTGCCTGTGCCATTAGTTTGAAGACAGTTTATTGCTGAATGGCATCAGCCACCTGCATGTGGCACTCGGCAGCACACTGAGCTGCCAGCTAAGGCAGCTGGGCATGAAGCGACAGCAGCTCCATGGTTGACATCTGTAAGGCTGACTCGAGTGAGCAGAGGTTTGGAGAAGGCAATCTTTACACTAGGGGCTCTCTCAGATGAGAGAAATCTCTTGGTGCCTCTGTAAAGCTCCATGCACACAGCCCTGCAACACCAGTCGAGCTATAAATAACAATTACACCGATAAAGTCTTATTTACTGATAGGAAAGAAGGACATTTGCTTGGAAGTGCTCACCTGGGAGTTGCTGCTGGCTTCCAATACCTGCAGAAGAGATGCTGCCCATCAGCGTTGACGATGTGGGGCAGGTCCTTGTACGGGATGTTTTGAGGACTCCTCTTTGGCGAACTTTCCTCTGGCATTCTGGCAGAGTGACCTGCACGGTGTTGGAAGAGACAAGACATACTTTAAACCAGGTGAAGGCAAGGAAGAGCCGATGGGCTTGGCAGCCACAGACATTGAAAGCCAGCCTGCAAGGCAAGCACGGCTGATGGGAGTCTCCCTCCAAAACCCCAGCCAAAAAGCCCCCCAAAATTGTACTGCTTTAAAACAGCAATGTAGCATTTTGTGTCCAGAAAAGGCTCACATTTTGGGAGGAGGGCGTTGGAGGGGGGTTGGGAAGGAGGGAAGATCCATCCACCATCGCTACTTCATTAGAGCTTTCTCTCCCCCACTTCTCCCATCTGTGCTCATTTTGCATCGTTTTGTGAAACGGCTCCTAAAAAGAATATTTTAGCTGCAATCAAGTGCAGATTGTGCAGCAGCAGCCACAGAGCTGAAAAGACAGCTGCATGAAAGATTTATCTCTGCCTCAACATCTCCAAAGCCCAGCGGCGGGTACGCAGCAGAGGCATCTGCCACCGTGTCATCATTAAGATCTTCTCTGACATCTCCGACAGGAAGGTGGCGGCGGTGGGGAACGCGGCGTTTCCAAGAGGATTCGCGACAAACCTGTTTTCATCCTGTGCGAGGGTTTGCATTCTAGTGAGGAGCCGGCATCGCAAGTCAGACACAAGCGCAGCAGAAGCCTTTTCGCATCTCGCTTTACGGAGACGCGCTCGCACTCCGCCAGCCGCGCAGCGCCCGCGGGTCGGTCCCGGGTGGGTGCCTTGGGGTCGGTGTCTCCCGGGTGGCTCCGGGGCTGCCCGCAGCTCCTCTCCCCGCTCGCTGGGATGCCGCTCGGGTAATTCACCCCTTCGTGTTCATCACTTTTTTTTTTCCCTCTCTTTTTTTTTCCTCCCTTCTCCACCGAATCGCGTGCGGGCGCTGGAGTGGCGGTGGTGGGAGGGGAGGTTGGGAAGGGTGGGAGAGAGGGAGGGCTGAGTGGGGAAGCTGCAGACCACTAAGCAGAAGCTGCTGCCCGCCCATCAAAGGCACCTTGAGCACACGCAGCGGAGCCGCTCACAAAGTTCCTGCCGCTGCAGGTTGTTTGCAACTTTTACTTCCTTCCTGCCACTTACAGTTCGGAGGCCGCGGCGACGGGGGGAGGCCGGGCAGGGAGGGGGAGACCTGTTTTCTCAACGCGATCCCCGCTGCGAAGCCATCTCGTGTGTGAGCGACTGCCCCGGCACCGCGCTGCCGGGCGGGGAGGGAGGGAGGGAAGGAGGGAACGAGGAGGAGGAGGAAGAGGAGGAGGGATCCAGGCACCGACGCGATCGCAGGTCGCAAAGCCCCGCACACGCATCCTCCCGCCGCGGCGAGGCGGGTCCCCCCCCGCGGGGCTGGGACCGGAGCGGGGCGGCTGCACCGCCCGGCGCGCACCGGCCGCTCCCGGAGGGATGAAGGAGGGATGGAGGATGGAGGATGGGCGGGCGGTGCCGCCGCTGTCCTTCGGCTCCGCGGAGCCCCCCCGAGCCGTCCCCATCCCCACGGCAGCGGCAGTGCGGGGCTGCCCGGCCGCGGGGGGGGTCCTCATCGGCCTCTGTCTGCCCCCAGCCGAGCCCGAATCGCTCCTGCCGGGGGAGCGGGATAGGGCGGCCACGAGTGACCCCCGGAAGGGGACCGGTTTCTGTGGTCTGAATACAGAGAGGGGACGGCGAAACCCTCCGGACTTCACCAGCCCGAACCCTCTTTGTGGCTCCAAACCCCGCTGCCTGCATTTAGACACCCAGGGAAAGACTGAACCAGGCAGATAGTTCAGAGGAGCCCCCAAGCCCCTTGCTCTGCACCCTCCTTCATGGGAAAGGCTATTTATAAGCACAGTATATAATTTATACACCCCTAATCTAATAGTGCACCTCATCACCGTAGATATATGCACCACATAGGCTGCCACTATGTAATTTGAGGTCTGTTTGGTGGTACATGATACTTGCTCATAAAAATTGTCACAGCAAGGTTCCTCAGAGCTAAAATAGCTCCAAGCCCTAAGGCATCCCAACACTGGGTTATGTCACTTCATACCAGTAAGAGCTTAGCATTTACTGAGCACTTTTAAGCTGGTTATTTTAAAGGCACAGATTCACCAGGGTAATATTATAAACATCAGGTTTTATATACCAGCATCTACTTAGAGGTCTCCAGCCTTTCTTAAGAAGAGGCAGCTATTACCAGTACTGTTTTAAAGCTGGCAATTGTTCACTGAATCCAAACCTGGGAACAAAGGCTGAGGAAAGGCAATAAATATACTAATAATAATACCAATAAATGCAAAACCTCGGAGATAATCCATATAAAAAGGAAATCAAACCCAGATTTTTCCCTCTTCCAGTGTCATTTATATGAAATGCCCTGGGGAAGGGGTTGGTTATAAACAGCAAAAGCAAAATTACATGTTCTCTAACCACTGTTATTAGGAAAAAAAACCCCAAACCCAACCTTTATGGTTGTTTATCATGAGTGAGATTGGGGTCAGATGGGGTCTTCACCAGAGCCTTGGGAGCTGTACGTGGAGGTGTACAATTCGCTGCCAGGCCAGCTACTGTCTGCACTCAGTGGGTGGAATTAAAGAGCTATCAGTAGCCAATTTCAGGGTTGGAAGAAGCAAGGGCACATGTATTTATTAAAGGATACAGATCAGATAATAACAGGATTAGGAGGAAAAAGAAGAAGGAAAGAAGCCCCTTCCCCTGCTTGCAGTTTATCTGCCAGGAACACTTCACTGGTTCCCTACAGCCATCCATGAATCCCTGAAACCTGATGCCAGGAGCAGGCTCCTCTCCCGCTGCCGTGCTGGGAATATCAGAGCTCCCAGGGCCACAGGGCGGTGGGGGGAGACCAGGAACGTTCCTAACGTTCGGGATAAAAATAGCATCTCAAAGCAAATGACCTTTGCAGGGACACGAGGGCAAGATCTTGTCTTGGAGAGCCTGCCCTGGTCAGGCCAGATATACAACTCCCTTGGTGCCCTGCTAACCTCTGTGTAGCTAATATTGGAGGCAGCAGCACTGTGGTCCAGCCTGTGGCCCAGATTCTCACCATTGCACAGGAGTGGGGGATCAAGCAACCCCTCCTTCCTGTCTCTCCAGCTTCCCTGAGACCCCAGGAATGTGAGAACATTCCTTCTCATAGGCAGCGCACCCTCCCTAGTGATACCATCATAAAAATGAATGAGAAGTAACTGCTGAGTAGCTCCCTTCTTATTGGATGGAGTTTGAGGCTGAATGAAAAGCCACCTGAGAAAAGTGGATTGGGGCTGAAGAATTCACCTACCTGATATGCAAAGAATACACCAGGCTTTAGCAGAGCAATTATTGCAAACTAGCTCCCCAGGAGAAATCAAAGGCGTGTTTCAGCATGCAGTATTTATGAGACGGTAACATCTTCTCTTGTGTTGGTGGAGTGAAATACGCTTTGGAAATACACTTTAAGCTAAATGAACTTCTCCATAAAAAACAGAATTAGACTTGGTGAATCTTTACACTGACTCAGGAGTTGCTTCAGCCTGCTAGGGAAAAAGGGGTTTGCTTTATTAAAGGCTGAGCCCTGCTTAGTTTGAGTGTCTCCATTGGCACCCGAAGTATCCATAGGAGTATAGAGAAAGGGATTACACCCTCAAATAAGGCAAATTTTAGGGAAAAAATAAATTCCTGGAATGACAGAGAAAATACATAGAATGAAAACTTGTTATCACGGCAAGAGAAGAGAGGGAATGGGCTGGAGAGAAGGGGGAGAATAGGATGGATGGGAGACAGCAGAGCAGGCTGGCGTGATTCTCATGGTGGGGTAAGGAATGGGATAGGATTTTCTTTGTCATTAGGCTTTCATTCACAAAATGAATTTTTAATGGATCATATCCTGTTGGCATACAAAGACAAACAGACTGCCTGAAATCCCTCTCCTCCGGCTGATGATGCCACGCTCTTAAACTGCAAAGGAGGATTTTGGTTTGAGAAGTGGGTTGGATGGGGTGTGGGCACTAAACCGCTTGGGATTCTGCTCAGCAGGTCCACAAAGAGAACTTCTGCTGACAAGGAGGAGGGAAAGAAACAGCAGAGGAGGAGGATACAATAATAAATCCTCTCCGAGGTGTGTGGCTATGGGAGAATCTGCTCCAACAGAAAAAAGCTGGCAGTTACAGTAGTCAGGGAGCAGCTGGAGAGAGCAACCGACAGCGCAAGCGGGAGCGCATGGGAAACAATGGGAGATGAAGCATGAAGAGGAAGAATTAAAATCAAGTGGAAAGCAAAGCAGCCAATGCCGCTGATCTGTCAGTTTAGAGCCATGATTTTGGGTTTGCCTTTCTCTTTGGCTTTTGTGCTTATTTACTTATTTATCCCTAGCCAGAATCAAATCATTCAGCTTCACTTATTTGGGTAATCTGCCTTTGCTGTTGGTATTCCCGAATAAGACATGCACAGGGATGAGACAGGAGCGGGGGCTGGGATGAACAGCTTTTGTTTTCTTGTAGAATACCTATTTAATGTCCTGCAGCCAAAACCAAAACTCGGTGTCAGGCAAAACCTGATTGAGGAAGAAAACGTTAAAGGGCAATATCCTATTGATCAGGTTAATCTTAACCAAATACAGATAAATTATAACTACTTGACATTGGACTGCAATTCTGCAGGCTCATGCACCTCTTCACAACTGTGCCAAGTGAAATGGAGCAAGGATGAAGGTTAGCACAGGGGTACCTGGCTACCACAGAAACTGTGCAGGCTTCCACTGACTTATTGCCCATCAATCAATCCACTTCCCCTAATGACTGGGAATAGGATTATTAGATTAAGCTACAAGTGGTTTAATATCCCTGGATGCAAACTGCAGTCAGGTAATAAAGTGTCTTTACCATGTAAATAATTAGGGGTAAATATAGTCCTGATTTTTTATAGGTAATAAGAATTCTGCAGGTCCTGCTGTCATTACAAGTCCCTCCCAAAGCTGTGACTGCAAACAGTAGCTGTATGAGTGAAGCGATTCGTATCTTGCCTGTGCTCCTTATCTGACAGGACCAAAAATACACACTTAAAAATACACTCCTTCAATATAGGTTTGAGTCCTTTAAACTGCTGTATTGAAGATGATCCATCCTACATAGCTGCTAATTTGAGAGCTGCTTGGTTTTCGTTACAGAAGCAATACATATTTTGTTTAGAGGTTCATTTGTGCTCTTTAATTAAAAACCCCACAGGAATATTAATGCCTGTCTTTGAGGCACTCTTAGGATGAAATGTACAAAAGGCATCTTCCAAAAGTGGGGAATCAAAATGAAAGGTGGAAATTCTGCCCTAGCTTTGTGTGCATTGCAGGTCTCTGGCACCAGAGGGCACAGCCCCAGCACAGCCCATCCCTGCCAATCTCCCTTCCTTCGGGATTATTATGAATTTTTAGCCATTTTCCCCTTTATCACGAGGTTTTCTTTAACCACTTGTCCCTTTTTATCTCTGCAGCCCAGTATTGGCTTCTAAATAAAAGTTTCCTGTGCTGGAATATAATTAGTCCAATTTTCCCTCTGGAATCACTCCCATCACGAGAATAAACTTCAGTGGTTTATACCCTGGGCAGGCACATGGCTGCAGCACTTGAAGGGAAATCCTGTCCTTGTCACTGTGAGGACAGACAGATAACGAGTCTGTTAGGGGGTGGCATTTCCTATTTTACTGCTGTATGGCTGCATGTAACCATATTACTCTTCATGAAACGCTGGTCACTGCAGTAGAAACACGGTTTTAACTGTGGAAAATGTAATTAAAAGGCTTCTTAAAGGAGAAGGTTCTAAGCTTTGAATTTTGATATGCATAAAAGTCAGAATAAGACAATGACAACATTATAAGTTTTCTCCCCATGGAATTATGGTCTCAATTATGAGAAGTACCTGACCATTCCTTTTCTCATTTCTATTACTAAGGATGACTGCATAATCTACTTTACAAACCCAGCATCACTGTATCAGGACTAAACAATGCAGGCAAAAGACAGAGCTATTCCATCATGGTTAGAGTGGTGCTTTACTTTGGTGGCCAAACTGGAAGCATTGACTGGCAAAGAGTTATTATTGTGCCGCCTGGTTTTCTTGCTGCTCTGCAATCGACAAAGCATCATTTATCATCCTTTGCATTCCAATTTTTCTTTGCATGTTTTCCAGCTCATCATAACATAATTATGTTCCTGTTTCTTCCAGCCAGGGGCTGATACTTTCTTTTACTAAGACAACAGCTGCACTGCACAACCTTGATGAATCCCCATAAGGGTAAAATGTGTCTGTGGTGCTCGTTTCTGCCTTGGCAACCCAAATGTTCAAGCTCTTTTTTTCCATGACAAATGCTGCTCTAAAATGCACCCAACCCCGATGCTTTCACAGCGTTTCTCAAAGCGAGGGGTTGTATTGTAATTTAGGCTTGAAATATTAAACACTCTGGCTGCTTTGTGATGGTAAAGACTTCTCCCGTCGCATTTCGGTTTGGACCGTGTAGAGGTTCATAAACGCCGAGATGGAATTTTAGAGGCCGCGGTTACTGATGTGCAGTTTATTTCTTCTTGAATGAAATTGATTTTATGCGTGAAACTCAGCCCAATCTGGAAGCCCTAAAAGGCATCTTAAGGGAGCTTTCATGGCACAGGTGAATCATTTCCTTACTTGGCCTCAGTTGGTTCAGCCGCAGCGCAACGCAAAGGGAGCTATACCAACCTCATCTGCACATTAACTGCTTCTGGTGGCAAATGCTGTAAGAGACCCGCGGTATTTTTATTATCACTTACTGAGATACTTTATTTAATGCTGATTTTATATTTTCAGCATCAGATTTCAAAGAACTTTGGAAAGGAAAGTAAAATTTGTATTGTAGAGGGGGAAACCAGGGCAGAGAAAATTAGGGCTCAGTGCAGGAGGCAAACTGAGGGCAGAATCCATTCCTAATGCTCCTGATCTTGTTTACCCAATTATACCATTACTAGCTCTCATCTCATCTGGAAATCTATCATCAGAGCACTGCAAACAACCGAAGCAGTAGCTTTCCCAGTCATTAAAGGTTACCCAGATTTGCAAGTATAGGGAATATTGTGTCCTGGGCAAAACCACAGCCCAGATAACTACATTCTTCAGGGCAAAATTTTCCCTACAGTTTTGCTTTCTATCCTAATCTCCTGGATGTAATTCCTGCCACCACCATCATTTCAAGATTGGTTGCGTTTCTATATAAAAATTACAGTCATTCTGCACAGAGAGGCAGGAGTTTTAACTCATCTGATCAGTCCTATTTACATGCATACATGCCATGAATTAAGGATGCTTTGGGATATTTGAGCATGTAGCAACCTTTTAGTTATGCCCACCACCCCGGTTACTGATGGCATTGCCTGGAAGACTCTAAGATGTTGATGGGAACTATACCTGCCCAGCCAGGGCTAACTTCATCTTCTATCCATGAATGGTGAGTATAATTCTGCTGCTGCTCGCAAAGGTAGCAGGCTCATTGGTTTGAGTACCCAATGAATGCACAGCCCATCGGAAGAGCTTGTCTGGTGCCATTTGTTCCCTATAACCCCATGGCAAATTCTGGCAGCTTCTGCTCAGATGCACTTTAGCTTTTTTCTCATGTATCTTTGGTATCTTCCCTCGCTCTGCTCACACATGTTCAGTGCGAGATGTGCATTTTCCCTCTGATTCATGTACAGTAATTACTTCCTAACATCTGCCCAACAGATTCTGTAAGAGAAGTAACTCTGCAACTATTAAGGATAAAGACATTAATGTATGAAATCTGCAAAATCTCTATTACGGGGCTTTGTTATCCACAGCTGACTGGATTCATTCCCAGCCAGGAAGCTGGGTCAGCAAAACAGCTGCATTAGTTATTTAACTGGAGGCCTGATTCTGCTCTTGCTCACACTGATGTAAAGCAGGAGTAGTACCAGGGAAAATAAAGGATATCCCTAGTGCACAATGCACGTTGGAGAAAACCTAAGTGTTATGGTAGGGAACAACAGGAGGATTCTAGCAGAGGGACAGAGCCTTGGGTGATATGGTTTAGGGTGAGGTGTCCCTGCCCATGGCAGGGGGGTTGGAACTGGATGATCTTAATGTCCTTTCCAACCCTAACTATTCTATGATTCTATGTTCTGCCACCCTGGAATAGTTGTGGCTTAATGTCTTATAGAAACCTTATGCCAAATACGTGCTCCTGGGTGTGTTCCCCTGTGTATATATTGTGGTGGCACCAAATGACCAACAAAATCAAGGCTCATTTGTGCTCAGTGTTGCTCCTTAATGCCATGAATTCACGTGTGACCTACTCTGAACCAAGCACCACGTTCATTACTCTTTGCATGGTTGTTCCCTCTCAGTTATTTAATTCTTACAGTATTTGCTACAATTTCTTTCATCCCTTCTGGTGCAGGAAAGCACTCGCTGCTTTTCCTCCTAGGCTGAATTAATGCTTGTAATAACCAGCCTAGAAGGATACTTGGAGAAAGGGGATGTGAAGTGAGGAGCACTGCGGTGAAAAAGGAGGCAAAGCATCCATAGGCAAGCTATTTCCTCTGCAAGATGACAATGCTGTATCTCAGGACAACAAAGGATTGTTACCAGAGCCTCACGTGCTTTGGAGATGGACAGCTTCAATCCTCAAGGCCATTAGCACCCTTTGTATTTGATCTTATGGTGAATTAGCAGCATGTGCTGTTAATAACATCAGAAGTTACTGTGCCTGAAAGTTCACCCCCAACCCTCATCCTGTCCCTCCAACACAAGATATCGATTATATCTTGGCTACAGTTGTGGGTTCTCATGTAGTGAAGGTATCTGTGCTTTAGTTTGGGCTTTGGAGTCATGAGCATCTGCAGTTGCTGTGGGCTGGTAACGTCAGGTCAGGTTCCTGTTACAGACCCATCAGTGGGGCTTCCTGAATTCCCGCACATAGGAATCTCCCAGTTCACAGTACTATGCTTTGATACCAGCATATGTTTATTATTGTTATTTGTTGACTTTTCCTAGCATATTCCTGAATTTTCTCTGGAGTTACAGTAACTTTTTAAATGGTTAAATGGTTTAAATGGGATGGGGTTACAGCAGCATCCGTGCTTTGGTTTAAAACAAGGATAAACTCCTAGGCTTTGGTTTTGGGGCTCATTCTGAAATGAGACAAAGATGAAACCAATCCCACAAGGTCTGCATGAGTCCCAAACTTCCCTCTGCAGCCCAGTTTAGACACATATCCCAGACTGAACCCACGGTATAGCGCTCTGCCATAGAATCATCATCACAGAATCCCAGCCTGGTTTGGGTTGGAAGGGACCTTAAAGCTCATCCAGCTCCAACCCCTACCATGGGCAGGGACACCTTCCACTAGAGCAGCTTGCTCCAAGCCCCTGTGTCCAACCTGGCCTTGAACACTGCCATCCACAACTTCTCAGGCGCCCTGTTCCAATGTCTCGCCACCCTCACCATGGCCCATCTGCCTCCATCTCTGCCCGCAGTTTCAGATCTCTTCAGCAATATGTTCTGCAACAAACGAGGATCTCTGGGACAGCTTCAGTAGGATCCGAACGATCAGTAGGATCCTGGTGCTGCTCTGTGAGTGCGATGGGTTCATTCAGCACAGCACCCTTTGGCCATTCATATCTCTCTGATGATCAAATGTATTTAAAATTATCAATCTGAGGTGATTTTTTTTTTCCACTAGACAATACCCAACTGTATTGAAAGAGCCGTTGGGATTGAGCCAAGGAATTTGGCAGCAAGATATGGAACATTTGGGCTTTCAATGCTTAGGAACATATGGAAAGAGGTTTGGAAGATTGCCACACGGGGTGGAACTTGGAAGATACTACATTGCATCCTTTTTTTGTGGACAGAAGTAGATGAAATCTTATCTTTTTGGGGGATCCTCATTCCTGTTCATTTCCTAGGATGTGCTGCTGCTCCGGAATCAACCACTCTGCAAGGTGTGAACAAAATCAGCTGCATGTTTATGGGCGACTAAGTCATGAGATCCCTCGCAGGTGAACTCAGGATATGGAAACCAGCCCGGGGCTGCTTCCACTTCGGGAAGTGGGAATCACTCTCAGACCCTGCGTTTTGGTTATAGCCTGAGTGTTTCTTACCCCAAATTCATTGTGGTTCTTTGTCTTGCGCTTTCATGTGATGGTTCGTTTCAACACATGCAGCCAAATAATGGTGAGACAGGGCAGGGTCTTGTTATTTCTTTGCTAACAGCAGGCCGGGGGTCAGCAAGGTATCTATCTCTAGGTAAGGAAAGGAGTAAGTGAAGGTTAAGAAGATAACATCCAGGAATAGGAATTGAGCAGGGAGGAATTGGTGACCAGAGCGGAAGAAAGAGCATCTCCTCCAAAGGCATTCAAAGACCTGTGGCAATAACTCTTAAGGACTGACCATGTAAGTGAGGAAAGCAAAAGGAAATGGGAAAACGCCAAGTCATTTGAATGGGATTTATTTTAGAAGGAAATATCTGCCTTTCGGAATAAAGCCTGGAAAAAGACCAGGTGAATTTCAAGCATTTTTTAAGCCTTATAGCCTGAGTTTCAGTTTTGGTGCCCATTTCGAAATCTTTTTGACCCTAACACAGTTATAACCGTAGTTTTCTTAGAGAGATTAAAAAGCACTAGAACTAATGTACAGAACAACCTCTCCATAAATCCCATCTGTTACATACTCCTTTGCATCTCCATTCTCATCTCTACTGATCTAAAAGGAATAAAAATGCTCTTCTATCAGCCCATTCCTTCTGTCTGATTCACTGGCAGCTACCCCAGGACTTCCTTCGCACTAGGACAGTTTCATTTGCAGAGAGAAAAACTGATGGATGTTGAGCTCCTGGCTTGTGGCATCGCTGTGAAAACATCAGGTTTCCCTTTATACCAAAGGGCCAGCAGCACATCCTTAATCAGGCTGCCTGTTCATTGGGAATCAGGGAATATTTTGCCTAAAAGCATCTGGCAGTGCACAATAACTCAGTGATAACTGATTAACAGGGCATCAGGAGGCAAACCCCAGCAGACAGGCTGTAGGTGCTGTTAGAAGCCCCGGTGAGTAGTGACTTTGGGGACTTGCTTTTGCCCTTCTTCTTTACCTTAAGACCACCTGAATTTGATGGAGGCTTTTCCATGTAAAAGGCAGAAAGAACGACAAATTAAGCAACATCCAGCTCCTAATGTGTGAAGCTGCAATTTGCATACATCACGGCAGCTGCTGAGCCGGTCCTTATTACCTCCGCTGGAGTGTTAATTTAGCCCCAACTTTCTCATTTATTGAAATGAAAAAGCAGCGGGTGGCTGGCGTGCCCCGATGGCTGTCAGGAAACCTGGGAACCCTCTTGACAGAGCCAGGAAGGGATTTCAATTCCAAGAGACTGCAGGGGAGCTGCTCCCAGGATCAGTGGCCACGGGCGAGCACGAGATTGCCCTTAATCTGCTGCAAAGGGCAACGCTTACCCTAAGGAACAGTGTTGTATTGGACTGATAGAAGAGAATAGATAATGGGATTAAACTGGAAGTCTCTGTTTCTGTTTTTTCTCTCCCTATGTATCCAAACTGGCACTGTATATACACACAACACAAGAAGGATGTGGAGCTGCTTGAGGAAGTCTGAGGAGGCCATGGAGATGCTGCGAGTGCTGGAGCAGCTCTGCCCTGGAGCCAGGCTGAGAGAGCTGGGCTGGGTCAGCCTCATTCCCTCTCCAGGAAGAATAAAAACTTTGGAAACTGGTCTGACTTTTCCCTTAAAATGGGGTGTTTTTCCAAGAGGTGACTCCCTGGATTCAGCTGAGATTTAGAAGGGAAAGTCAGTGTTCACGTAGCTCCAGAACGTGCTGTGTGACTGGTGCAATGCGAACCTTGTTCTAAACCATCAAATTCCACACGTATTTCTCAAACACGGATATATTCACACCAAATTTGTCTCTCCTGTCTCCGACACCTACTTCTTCTCCTTGTTTTAAAATACACTGTGTTAAAAGACCGCCCGTTTGTTGTATTCCCACAGATATTCTTCCCTTTGCCATTAACGAAGTTCAGCAGAAACTTTTGTCTTCGCCCACTTCTCTGCCATTCATTTTTATACTCAAGATCCCCATGACAACAGATGATATCAGAATGGAGGATTACCACTTAATTACATGGAGAAGGTGAGAACTAGCTTGGCCTACAGCAGAGAAAGCTTTTAGTTCTAGTAATTGTGGGCCTGATTGACCACTGCGTTACTCCGTTTGTGTGATTACAAAGAGACTGCCCAGCAGTCACCCCGCTGCAGGACGGGGTGTCCTGGGTATTCCAGTGCAGCGCAGGAGAAATATCCCGAACTTCATAAGCAATAAATAGGAATTTGCCTTAAAAGCATCAGTTCATGGTTTTGTGAAACGGGCTCATTACAGAAAGCAGCACCCATAAAGGAAGCATGATTATGATGATGTTAGTGAAGTGGTTTCATATAAATCAAATTCATTGCATAAACGCTCCACGTTAACCATCACCCTACTGTAAATTGTTCCACATAGCAGGAGAACAAGGCAATTTAGGGGCTATGGTCTGGTTTTATCACAGCCGTGGCATTTCATCAGCCCACAGTTTTATCTTGGCTCCTGCAAAAGCTGTCCTATCAGATTGGATACTTTCATTTCTGAGATAAAGCTGAACTTTTAATAGGAACAATCTGGGAGTTTGGGCAATAAATATCTCTGTAATCTGATCTATTGAATTTTCTGACATGAGTAAACTTTAATCACTTTGATTTTTAACTTGCTCCGTTCACATCTGATATGAAATATGCTTCGTGAAATTGTGTACATCTGAATTTCCCCCATAGAAACTACAAACTGCTATTAATAGCTGAGTATTCCTGAACACTCCCTCTATGGCTTTTGGATAAGCTCTGTAATAAAACCATCAGACTAAAACCCTAGATAAGGAACTATATTTCCCTTTCAATTTTCTCAGAAGCTATTATGATTGACCAACCAATTAGTAGAGTGAATAAATAAATTAATGCCATTTTAAAAAGAGCCTTCTGATAACCCCTTAATGTCTTTCTCAACTGGAAATATAGGGTCAACATTAATCAATTTTATAACCCTAAATTTTGCTTAATCTTTTCTCCATCTTTGCTTAACCATATGGAGATACAAACAGTGTATAAACAGCCCTCTCCGTTCCCCTTTAATTTACAGAGTACAGGATCTGCAGCTGAAGTAAATCAGTGCTGCCCCACTACTCTGGGTCAATTTAGTGGATCTCCTTCTGATTTACACCAACACAAACAAGAAGAGAGGCCTTAAAACACACAGATAACACATTTGGTCAGGAATCCTTATGTTATACACAACTTGAGCTCTTAGTGATATAGCAAGGGCAGGAGAGAGAGAGTTTGGGGAAATTCCTCTCAGCTGTAGAGGCAGTGGCCTTGGTTTTGAGAGTGACTTGGATAGGGTCAGCTAGCAACAGCATCTCCTCTGGTTCGGTGCGTCCTTATGTACCCATGTGCATGATATTAAAGCAGCTCCTTGTCCCAGCCAGGAGCCCAGCATTGGCTATTTATAGCCCTGGCACCTTGTTGCTTACCAGCAGCTCTGTGCTGCTGTGTGAGGTTCCTGTTTCTCTCTCCCACACAGTCTCCCAGGTACCTGCTGCTCCCGGCGTCAGAAAGGTACATTTAATCCTCACTAAGGGCTGGAAAGAGAAGGGAATTTGGTGCTGGATGAGAATGGTTGCTTTGGGGTGCTGGGTGTGTGGGACGTTTGTGGGCAGGGGTGCTTGAATGTATGTCTTGGTTAACACAGCCCCTGAGGAGGGGGCCTGTGGAGGGCCAGCTGCATTGGGGAGAAGGCAGGAGGACCTACTGTTGGTGCCAGAATTGGAGCCCTCTCAGTTCCTTGCAGTACATGTTGCTCAGTTCTGGGAGGAAAGGTAAGAGCTTAATTACAAAGTTAGGATAGGAATCCCCCAACAGTATCAAACTTGGGGTCTGTCTGCAGCTGTATGGGCTTTGCCAGCAGTGTGGAAATAGAATCAGCGTGTGGATGCAGGAATCTTGGTGTCTGAGGTTTGTTCACAGGGGGAGCTTTGCATACTCCACAAGCCTGCAAACATCTAGGCTTGTTTCCAGTAAGGAAGCTTGGAGAAACTGGGGCTTGGAGCAAGCTGCTCTAGTGGAAGGTGTCCCTGCCTGTGCTGGGGGATGGAACTGGATGAGCTTTAAGGTCCCTTCAACCCAAACCAGTCTGATTCTGATTCTTCCATCAGGGTATCTACATGTGCCTGGCACCATCAATAGCCTGGATATTAATATGAGGGTTCGGTGGAGATTGCAGGTTTAGTAGGTATGGAATATGTGTGTTAGCGCAGGGGCATTTTGGAGGTGGTGCTGTGTTCTTGCCATGGTTTGCTATGAGTTTTCTTATCTGTGGGTATGGACATACCCAGATATTTGCTGGGTAGTAACTGAAATCAAAACTAGAGGATTCCATGGGGAAGGCTGGGTTTGAGCAGTAACTGTGAAACGATGGCATCAAGTTATCAGGGTTTACAACCTGCAGTTTGTTTTAACTTCACTGCTGAGTGACAGGGATATTGAGGCTTTTCCATAGCATTGCTCAACAAAGGGCTCCATACCTCAGGGCTTTATGTAAATGTTAGCAATTAGAGTTCACATTCTCTTCTGCTGAAAAATGCAATAAAAGGCACCTAATTTCCACCAAATAATTAAGTTACTTCTGATTGTGATAGTCCCATTCACAATGTCTGATAGAATTGTTCCAGAAAGTGAGCTTTTCCTACGCTTCCCAGTATATTGACATAAATGTAATAAGAGAAACCTCCAAGACCTTTGCCAAGCTGCTTAGAGAGCTGCTGAAATACATTTTAGACTCGCATTTTCTTTCTGCTGGCATCTGTCATTGGGTATGCAAGAAACTTGTGCATCCTCCTTCTGTGAATGAGCACTTTGCCATTTCAATTAGGTTTGGTATATAAGAAAAACGATCCGCACATGTGAACTGTAAAAGAACTGGGCTCTGTAGGCATATATTTAGCTTCTATTCTTCTCCTGCAATTAATGCACATAATTGGCTCAGACTGGGGTTTGTTTGTAGGCATTTGTTTGGGAGCAGAGCCACATCCATTTTCCACTTACATCGTGGGATCCTTTTGACTGACTTCACTGAGCTTTGAATCAGAGTAAGATTAAGGCAGATTTGAAAAGGTGGCCCACGGGGTCTTTCATTTTCAGCTGCTTTGATTTTTTTTCCATGAATCTATAACAGTTTAAAGAAGGGGAAAAAAAAAAAGCCTGGCATTTGCTGAGATAGGATCAATATTAATCCAATCCCACATCTAGGCCTCTGTCTTGGCAGTAAACGGAGCTCAAACTGTCAAATCTTCCCAGAATCATAAACTACCCAAAGGCTTTGAAAACCGATCAAAGCATCTCCAGGTCTCCGATGGTCAAACGTGCTCCCGAACGCAGTTTCTGCAGCTCTGCAGGCTGCTTGGAAATCTCCCTGTCAGGTGTCAGCCTTCTCCCAGCCCCAAAAGCCCTGTTATGTCCCATTGTAATTTCATTTTAAATGAAGAGCAGTGAAACCAGAAAGAAAACAAATCAGCTCCTGCAGGAAGGACAGGCTGTAGGAGTCTGAGTGGAGATGTCTGCAGGCAGTGGGATGCTTCCAGCAGCAGGGATGCAGCGATGCACACAGGGGGACACAACACTGCCACAACTGTCTACATCCACAGCAGCAGCCTGTAGGTCAGCAGCCTGTCCTTCTGCACTGAGAGCTTCCTTTTACACACTCATGGACTGCAGCTGGTATCCCAATTGGGGATGCTCAGCAGCACACATCCCAGCAGGAGCTGGTTCATGCTTGGGTATCGTGAGACCTCAGGCTCCTCAGTATCAGATGGTATGTGAAAATAAACAGGGTGCCACAGGGATTGAGGGGGAAAGAGTTAAAATCTCTCTCAGAAGGATTGCTGTACTTTATCTTATACAGGCAAATGACATAGCTTGATTTGTAGTGTTCACAGTTTCCAAACCTCAAAGTTCCTCCTTCCCTGCCAGCAGTGAAACAATTGAGACCTTCTGAAATGTACCTGTGATGGGGCTGATGCTGGGATATGGATAGGGCTGAGCAAGGAGAGCTCTTCCTCTGACATTGATAGGTTTGCCAGGTGATGTGATCTCCTTCCTTTCAGAACTGCCTGAGCAAGGTAAGGCTGAAGTCTTACCTTTAGAAATGATGCAGACACTTCAGTTCCTAAATGGCACAGGGAGCACAAGTAGGACTTGGACTCAGAAAAGGTACCCTGCCTGCTGGTAGTTATGGTAATACTTGAGATACATTCACAGGTTAATGTCTAATAGTCACAGAGAACCATTTATTAGAAGCACTTATCCGTGTGACCTCTCAAACCATATAGACAACAATTTCCTAAAAAGAGTTGGATTTTCTCCCACTTGATGTTTTACCACAAATTTGTGTATTTTATCTGCACAGAATGGATGAACTTAATTCAGGAAATAATATCTAAGTTAAAGCAAAAGAGTGAGACTTCCCTGAAGCTGAGAGTGCCCTTCCCAGCACAGAGCTCTGGCCACGGACAGGAAATGCTTCCCAGTCTGATCCTCAGTAATAGTCCTTTGAACCTGCTTTTTCAGCCAGTTATCAACTTGGGTTGGTTTAGTCAGTTGATTTCATCACAATCTGTAATGATATCCTATAGGGCTATCCTGTAGGGCCATGTCAGTGATTTCACTCAAGACAAATTTATCCCCTATTATCCCTGGAAAAAATGAAGACAATTAGATTGGATTGACACAATTTGTTCTTGATAAATATGTGCTATAGCTGCTTTTATCACCTTATTACCCTCTAAATTCTTAATCCAATCATGTAATAATTTCTTCAGGCACCTTTCCAGGTATCAGAATTAAGAGAGTAGTTCCCATTATCCTAGAGATACAGGAACATCTATAATTCCCTGGAAACGTCTTTCTATAGCTTATTCTTATGATAGCTTTTCCCTATATCAAGATGAGCGTTATGACTTGCCCTTCTCGAGCGCTGCAGGCTCTTTTGCACTGTTTAAAACCCTGATCTTCAAGGCCAGCCCAGCCTTCACCATTAAACCCTGAGATTATAACATTATCATCATCTGGGTACTGATTCCTGCCTCGCTGCGGCTGTCAGCCAAGTGTCATAATGCGTGCAATTAACAGATTTGCTTCTCAGCTTACTGATAGCAAGGGAAGCACAAATAATTCATAGGCAGAGGCACGGGCTCTTTGATGTGCCTGAACTCTGAACCTCCCAGCACCTGAAGGGAGGCAGGCTGAGCACAGGGCAGCCTCATTAACGCAGAGAAAGGGGAAAAGGAAAGCAGAAGAGGAAGAGGAGGCTGCAGGAGGTGTCCCCCCACCCCATGCTGGGAGCTGTGACCTCTTCTGGGCCAGGTCCTGCAGCTCCCACACTCCCACCATGGCTGGGAAAGAGGAGATTCCTTGGGATTGGGGAAAGGACAGGAAAAAGCTGTACCCCAGGCAGAAGTACAGACAAAATGTCTCTAATGACAAGGTAGCTTTATTTTTTCCAGAGGTGAAGGGAAGTTCCTGGTGAGATCCTTCCATCTGGTTTGCAGTCCCTTTGCGCTGGGGCAGTTCAAAGAGGCTGCAGTGTAACTGAGAATCGAGGACAGCATTTATTTATAGTGCGATAGCCTCATGAAAGCCGGAGAGCTGAGCTCACAGCAGTGTGCTTATTTATGCTTTGAGCTGCTCCCGCAGCGCCCTACTGCCTTGCAAAACGTGTGCTGTAGCTCCTGCATGAAATTACATGTGGCTCTTCATGAGGTTCATGACGCAAAGGCAAGGAAAAGTGAACTTAGACTAACAAACCAGCTGATGTAAGAACTGAAGTAGGAGCAGAGCTGGAGGGAAATGAAGAGCCCAGCTCTGAAATGAAGTAACAGCAAAGGAAGATTTGCACCTGAATTCCTTCTTCACAATAGAAGGAAAGAATATCTAAGCCCTCTGAACAAGGCAGTAACTCTGATTTCAAAGGATTTGAGCCTGGCGATAGAGATTTCATGATGACAACCCAGCCCCTGGCACAATCCCAGTATAGTGTCTCACTGCAAATTATATTTGTATCACATTTATCCTTTCTTTTAATATCAATGTACCATCTTTTTGCCTCTGTAACCCAGAGGGGAAAGCAAAGCAGCACCATTTCATTATTACCCGTTAATAGTCTTTCCAGTGATATAAAGAAGAATATTAATATCCTTCCAATGACCTCACCTAAACACTGCTAAAAGCCAGGGGGGAGCGACAAGTTTGTAGCTAATGCACAGGGATGAATATTTGGAGTTAATGAAAGGATCTCACCCCTGGGTTTTAAGCCTGTTATCTTTTTAACCTCTTGGCTTCAGTTTCCTCAGCAGTAGGATGGAGACAGTAGAATTACATACAAGTCAACAGCATGATTTTATTGAGTATGGCTCAGTGAGGAGCTTGGCGTGCTAGCAAAACAAGGAGAGGAAAAAGGCGCATCCTTATGAGGAAAGGCAAATAGTGTCTTTTTGACAGTGTAAGGTGCCCAAGCTCTGCCTGTAGATCTGGCTGGGGAAGCAGAGTTGCTCTGCAGAGCTCAGTGAGGTGGTGGAAGGGAAGGTTGGAGGGATGCAGGTGATCCTGACTGCAAGGTGGAGCCCAAGGCTGAGGTGATGGTCGGAGCAGATTCACCAGCTCTGTGGACAGAGGAGGCCACCCCACACTGGGTGCAGATGGGCAGTGCCCTTCATCATGGGTAGTGGGTGTTATCCATCAGTAGTGCAGTAACGGCATGAGCTATGTTGTACTTTAAGATTCCTATTGCTGATGTCTTAACCGTGAAAGAGAGGAGAAAAGGCTGTGAGCATGTTGTGCCAGATTTCCTAATCACTGGGAAATGAACACATAACATTCACAAATCTGATGAACAGAGTAATCAAGGACAAAGTGTTGCTCTTAAAGCAAAATTAACAGTGAAAGAAAACTTAAAGGTGACCAGCAGAGGAAGTGAAATCATAACTGGGTTCTATACGCTGCTGCTTCCTGATCTGTACAAAAGTCTGGGAAAGATGATGATGATGATTAATCATCTCACTTGTTCTTCACATTAGAAATGCACATTTCGTCCATTCTGGAAAAGCTGGAGGATGTGTGAAGCTCTGACATCACAAAAGAGAAAGGAGAGAAGCTGATCATTTTAGTTAACCCTGGTTAGTCAGATTGCTGAACAGGATTGGGGTCTGGTTGCTGGTTATTAATGCTTTCATCCGGTTGAGAGCGAGCAACCTGCTTAAAGACACTGTGGCTCATCCGCTTTAAGATGCGTGTGTTTTTAATACACAATCTTTGAGATATGGGGTGGTTCCTTTACCAAAATGCAGTGAAGAACGACTGTGAGAAGGTGATAAAATAGCACAAGGGGAAAACAATAACCTGGCCATCCAATTATCATGTAGGATTAAAAAGAAGAACAGTTTCTGTCTCCTAAAAGCCTTCTACTGACTGTAAAGACTGCTCCAGAGGCAGTCGATTCAGGATTAAGACCTACATTTTCTTGAATGCAGGATTTCATTTCAATGGAGCCAGGAAGAAAAAAAAAACCCTAGATTTTGAGATACCATCACTTTACTTTTTGTACTAAACTCACTGCCTTTGATTTGTAAAAGTACCATAAGAAGAGCTCAGAGCTTGGCCAACATTCAGCCTATGAAGTTAATGTTTTGTCTTCCAAATCCATTTATAACCCAGATTCATTTCTCAGATTTGTTGCTTGTATTCCAGATCTGGAATATTGGAAGGGTTGATAAAATCAAGGCAATGCTGGTCTTTAAGCATGCCTGGCTTTTAATTTAGCACCGAAAGTTTCAAGGAATTTCGTACACCCGTTTTCTATGTTGATGCATATTTCCTTAATGAAACTCAGGCTACCTTTGGTGCTCCTGGGATTGGAGAAAACCAGTTCAATCTGCCATACAAGACCCTGATCCCACAAGAATTTAAGCTGCGAGGAATGTTACTCATTTGAATAGTCTCATTAAGCAACTTGCAGCGTGTTTACAATGTGTTTTAAACGTGGTCGTACCACAGCTTAAGGACTTAGTGGTGTGTTGGTGATTGATGACATGAGTCAAGAGAAGTCTAATTTTCTTTAAATAATCACAAATCTTGGTGGGCAGTGTTATTGAATATAAAAGTGTTGATTTTTCATTTTATTTTGTCCTGTAGATCTTGAGCCTGAGACCATAAATTTGCATACTTTTCATGCATTAACCATTTATATTGGATGGTCACACTACAGAATGACCATCTTTTAGATGTTAACACAATATTCATTAGCCCAATAACTCATTCTTATTGGACAATTATGCTCCTACCTCTAGGAACATTCCTGATGAAGACCTTGAATTCTGAGATTTAAAACCAGGAAGTTTGGAGATCAACCATGGATCACAAGGCTGAGGAGAAAAGAAAGCAGCGCCACAGCTTGACCTTATTGGAACAAGTAAAGAGAATGAAAGAATCGGCAGAGATAATCGATGTTGTCCTGGTTGCAGAAGGTGAGAAATTCCCCTGCCATAAGGTGGTGCTGGCTGCTTTCAGTCCCTATTTCAAAGCCATGTTTACCTGTGGCTTGGTTGAATGCACTCAAAGGGAAGTGGTGCTCTATGACATCTCTGCAGAGAGCGTGGCCGTGCTCCTCACCTACATGTACAGCGCGGAGCTGCCCCTCACCAACCACAACGTGCAGACTGTTGCGCTCGCTGCCTATTTCATGCAGGTGGAAGATGTTTTCAGTATGTGTCAGAAGTACATGATGGACCATATGGATGCCTCCAACTGTGTGGGCATCTACTACTTTGCAAGCCACATTGGGGCAGAAGATTTATCAGATCAGGCGAGGAAATATTTGTATCAGCATTTTGCTGAGGTGAGCCTGCAGGAAGAAATATTAGAGATAGAATTCCAGCAGCTGTTGACTCTCATAAAATCAGATGATCTGAATATTTCCAGGGAGGAGAACATTCTGGACCTTGTCATTCGATGGGTCAAACACAGCAGAAAAGCACGTGAAGAGCACCTCATTGAGCTCCTGAAGCAAGTGAGACTGGTACTTGTCAGTCCTTCCTTCCTGCTGGAAGCCCGGAAAAGGAACACAATGATCCTGTGCAATTCAGAATGCAATGACATGTTTGAGGAAGCACTGAAAACCATCAAGCTCTCCAGCCACCCTTCCCTCAGCCTGCGCTATGGCATGGAGACTACGGACCTCTTACTGTGCATCGGCAACAACTCTCTCGGCATTAGGTCAAGGCACGGTAGTTATGCAGATGTCAGTTTTTGCTACGCTCCTGCGACACAAAAGACTTACTTCATTTCCTCTCCAAAGTATGGAGAGGGCTTAGGATATGTTTGCACTGGTGTCGTGACTGAGAAAAATGACATTATTGTGGCAGGCGAGGCAAGCGCTGCCAAAATGTCCAGACAAAAGACCAGGAACATCGAAATTTATAGGTGTGTACCCTGAGTCACAAATTCCCGTATTATTTAAGCGTTTTAAACCCAAATCATGTTTCTGGGAACAAAAAAGACCTTTAGACAAAACTTTCTTTACTTGAAAGTTTTCCCAGAGGTTTCGATTAGTCACAATTTATCTTCATAGAGCTGAATTATACAGATGTAACCAAATCTTGATGTCTTTGTCTCCCGAAACAAGGATTTGCTTTAGTGGCATCTCTGTGTAAATGAGCTTGATTAGATCCTACAACAGCGTATGTGGATTTTATATTGTCCTTATGGAAATCTCAATGTTTTCCTGGGATACCCTTTTCTAGGTCATTAGCAGGGGAAAACGAGTCAAGTGAACGGCCCAAGGAGTCCAGTAAGACAGAGAAACACACTTCTCTGTTGATATTGATGAGAGTACTTCAGAGATTAAAGGAGAGGGATTGATAGCTCTAAATCCTCATCCTGTTTTTACTCACGCCTTTTTCAGATGCACCCATTTTAAAGAAAACTAGACTTTTTCTGGGTTAAAGATAAAATTAAGAAATGGTGACAGGGTTTTCAAATACAGATGCCTAAATTTAAGGAAGTGAATCCATGCTGAGGCAGATTAAATGGCCTCACTTTCAGCAGTGTTGAGCTCTTGCTTTTCCCACTAAATTCAGTCCAAACTGGGATTGAGAAGCACATGCAGAAATAAGGGACTTATCTTAATGGAGGTCAAATATCTTTGAAAGGATGCCTAGGACTCCTCATGCTAAAAGCACTTGATCTTGCAAACATTGGGCTCAATTTTATAACTACTCTGGGAAGGAGAAAGCTCCTCTTGGCATTGCACCATTGTCTGAGTAAGCATTGGTGATCAAGGGGGTATTGTTTCAGAACAAGCTGATGGGATCTTAGTGAACCAGGGCATTTACAGCTTTGGGTTTTCCTACAGATACCACCAGCGAGGCAACCAGTTTTGGCACAGCCTGTGCACCACTGAGCTCCGTGAACTCTACGCGTTGGGCACTATCCATAATGATCTCTATGTAATAGGAGGGCAAATGAAAGTGAAAAATCAGTATCTGGTCACAAACAGCGTGGAGAAGTATTCCATGGAGCAAGGCACCTGGAGAACCACGGCACCTCTTCCTGTACCATTAGCCTGCCACGTGGTGGTGACAGTGAAGAATAAGCTCTATGTGCTGGGTGGATGGACACCACAGGTTAAGAAATGTGCCAGTTACTTGGTTTTGTTTGTGCACTAACAAACTCTGTTGTATAATTTTATGATGCTTCTTGCATAGGAAAAATATATCAGTCATAGCAGAAGAATATATTGCTCACGTTCATGGAATCGTAGAATCCTAGAATGGTTTGGGTTGGAACGGGCCTTAAAGCTCATCCAGTTCCAACCCCATGCCACAGGCAAGGACACCTTCCAATAGACCAGGTTGCCCAAAGCCCCATTTCTCTGCTTAAACATCTTTTGTAGGAAAAGCAAACAGGATGAAGAAGAATAATGTCCATCATATGCTGTCCTCACTTTAAATAGCAACCAAAGGAAGGGCTGTGCTTTCATAGAGATGTGCACAGTGAGCAAGAGTTTAATATACATCTCCTGTGTCAACATGGGTTCCAGCCTTTCCTTTCCTTATTTACCATCCTCTAAATTTGTTTAGGTGTCAGTAAATGATGGTACCTAAATCATAGAGGGGCCCCTAACTGAGCCCTGTCTCAGGAAGTGTGTGCACAGGTAAATTCCAGGGACAGATCTATATATGAAATTGAAAGTTCAGCTCAATTCCTTGGGAAGCATTCTTGGGTAACTAACATTCATTTGTTTGATTTTCATTCTATTGTATTCTCTGGAACACAGATTCCTTTAACCGATCCATGCGTTTGTTTCAGTTGCATCGCTTGGCCATGTAAAGTTGTAATGGGAATTTTCAGCAGGACTCTCTTAAAATTAAGAGTGTAGCCCATTCCTATTTACTGCTCAGTGCAGCTTAAATTTGAGTACTCAAGATAAAGCCCCACATTTACTTGACAATGAAGAAGAGCATCTGTAATCCTATTGCCAACAGCAGCGTGTTCAGCCTGTCATCACATCTCGTTGGTTTGTGTTCTCTTGAAATAAATCACTGTTTAAAGTATTTAAAAGTGAGATGCATTGAGCAAAGAATTCCACCTCTTTGGATGTTTTGAGTGCAGGAATTCCCAAAGGAGGCAACAGGAAGATCAGAGGGTGTTTCTGATAGTGAAATACCTGAGTGAGGATAACTCGCTATTTAAAGGATGAAAATAGGAAAATGCTTCATGTAGAAACAATCTGTGAAAACACTTGAACTGAAAGCTATGTCATATAACAACGATGGATGTTGAAGTCAGACAACCAGCTTTGTCTTGCTTAATAGAGCTCTGGACAGGTTTTAAGGGGGAAAAGTGGCTTAGAAGCCAGAATATTGAGCTAAGAATGGCTTTAAAAAACAGTACAGGCATCTTGAGAATGCCTGAAGGGGATACCTGCCATCTAGTGCTATCTGAAACAATACATGGAGTCTGAGTTTGTATATAAATAGGCTTGAGATGAGCAGATTAACAGTAATAGATTGAACCCCATATCTTTATTAAGGTTAGGGTGCACCTGAAGAGTTCAGAACAAATTAGCTAAAGCTCTCCAAAACCATGCTTTAAGCCCAGCACTGCAGAGCACTGAGTTCTTGTGGTACCATGTAGCTCCCCCACTCACCTGC
>WTXV02004192.1:0-11210 GCA_009823435.2 Nymphicus hollandicus | reverse complement strand
ACAGGACAGAGATAAATACATGTTCCCATCCCACTCCAGCTTGGTAATTGAAACAAGACAAGGCAAAGTCAAGCCAGGACATCAAATGACAGCTTAGGAGGGCAAGGGCTTGACTCACAGCAGCGTTGCTCTGGCTCAGCATTGGTCCAGCCTCACTGATGCCAGCGGAGTTAAAAACCAAAGTGACTCCAGCCTTGGTAACTGGGAGCTCTTAAAACTGGCCCTTGAGGCAGAGAGAAGGGCTGCTGGAGGTTATGTTTTCTGTACATAAAGAGCAGAGGGTGCGCTCTGAGGTGGTGCCTGCTCCTAGGTATATGCTTACCCTGTGTTGAAAAGACACAGCTTACCCCTCTTCCGGTGAAGAAGTTAGTGTTTCACACCACAGAGAAAGAGCATGCCTCTGGGCACTTACAGGGAGCAACCAAAGGACTAAGTATTTACTTTCCAGTTTGCCTTCTACTACCTTGCCCATGATATTAGTGTTGGGAAGGTCTTTGGGAAAGAATAATAACAAAGCAAGCAAGAACACTTATAACACCATCAGAAGCAAGCAAAGTTGTTCTCTCCTCCTCACTCGTTCTACCTGAAACCTTTCACCCAAAATACATCAGGATCCTCCCCCCACAGCCTACTGCTTACATTCAAGGGTGTTGTACCCAGAAAACATAATCTGAGTTCCTTGCATCATACAAGACAAGCAGATAAAGGGGAAGAAGATTAGAGAGAACAAGAGGAGTAGGAGTACTGAAAGACTATTATGGCAGCACAGATTAGCAGGGGGGTAGGGACTTCTTATAAAAGCTATTGAAGTTGCAGCAGTTGAACGACTGGTTTTGCTGACTAAATAAACACACAAGTGACTTGAGAATAACTTATGTATCTAGAGAGGCCTGAGAAATGCCAGCAAAGTACCTCAGTGAGAATCACAGTATGGGCTGAGTAACAGTGGGAATACAATTTCAACCTTTAGCAGGAAGAAAGATGTCAGACAGACTGGTTTTCCCTCTATTATTAGGACTTCACAGCAGCCTTGTGACAAAAGGATGTTCAACCACAGGCAGAATGCATGGATGGGTTCATGGAGGGCCCATGAATGCATGGCTATAACTCAAATCCCCAGCTTTATTACTGCAGGATATAGATGACGTCTTACTCCTTTGCCTTCCACATGCACTCCCAGCCACAAGTCCTGGGTGCTGTTAAACCCTAGGGAGCATGAATCACTTTGCAGCTCTAATTGATGTGTTTATGATATTTATCTGCCGAGCTGTCTGTTGTGATTAATTGCACGCAGGCATGTGCAGAGGCCTCCAAATGTTGTATTATTACATGGCTGTCATATTTCATCCAGATGGATCTGCCTGACGATGAGCCCGATCGATTGAGTAACAGAACGTTTCGGTACGACCCAGGCCAAGACAAATGGACAGAAAGAGCACCGATGAAGTACTCCAAATACCGCTTCAGCGCAGCCGTAGTCAACAGCGAGATTTATGTCTTGGGTAAGAGGAAACAGCTTTTGAACAGATAGCACCTAACTTGTTCTTCTTTACAGCAATTTGCCTCCGCGAAGTGAAATATCTCACCCTGGGCTGGGTCCTGTAAGACAAAGTATGTGGGGCTAAATGGACAGCATTTTTCCCAAGTTATTTTCCCTTCACATCACTTCTTCCTTCCTTAATATATGTAGCTTAAAGTAAGGGAATGTTTAGTGTTCCAGATGAATAGACTTTGCTTTATAAACTACTTTTCTTTGGAGGATCAGTGTGTGCTATAAATAACTCCCAATTGCATGTTTTCACGAGTCTTGAGAGGACTTTAATGTCCAGAGATCTGTAAAACTTGGTTAAAACAGGCCAAGGGGTGCAAAAGGCAGGCAAAACAATGTAAATGCAGCTAGAGACCACACACGCAGGGAGGGTGATTGCACAAGTCTTGTTTCCATAGGAAATCAAGTAATATAAGAACTAATTTTCAATTGAAAGACAAACCTGATGCTGAGCCAAAAATGATTTGTCAACAAATTCTACCTGCGAATACACTGCTTAAAATCCACCTTTAACGGTATGGGTGGAAATGGAGATCTATCTGCACAGTCTCCATGGGCATCCTGCATACTGCACCTATCTAAGAAGATCCAGATCTGCTGGGGGCAGAGAGAGGAAGGAGAAGGGAGGGAGGCAAGGTGGAAATGGGTAAATGCAAGATATGTTCTGTATGCCATGACCAAGCCCTGCTTCCCAGGAATAAAGAAATGCACAGCTCTGGCTTGGTACATAAAGATGCTGCAGAGAGATGAGGCTTCTTTCAAGCAGCTCTGGAAAACAAAGTCCTTAAATGAAGTTTGTCAGCTCTTTCAGGCAGGATCCCTGCCTTCCTGTGCAGTTCATACGGGTGTCAGCACATTCAGAATTAGGTGGAACTCCAGAGCATAAATGACAAATCACTGCAGAGAAAGTTCATCCTCTCTAATGTCTCTGAATGTGATTTCTGTCATAAATCTGAAGCAAAAGGCAAAGCATCAGCTTTGAATAAGATTAAGCAGCAGACTCTGATATACAAGTCTAATTTTTGCTCCCATCCATATACGTGTAAATCTGTAGTAAGCATTCTGCTGATCTCACTTGTGTTGTGTTACTCAGTTGTGTAGTTTTGTTCAGACCCTTAGCATTTGAAGTGCTAATTTCTGACAAGTCCTGTTGGCACAGAGCAGAGAGTACACAGCCACTGTCCAAAAACCCCTTCCCAGCCTAAGCGCCAGCTCCAGCATGTAAACCCCTCATCACTTCCATGGAATTATGCTAGAGTCACTCTGATGGGGGAAAAATGGGAAATAAAATAGAGGTTTTGGTCTGAGTAACGGCATTGTTTAGGAGCCTGTACCATGGGTCTGAATCAGCAATCCTGCGATATAATTGTCTGTTTGTCGTGTAATGTTCCTAGAGATTCTTATGCTATTTATACAGTGTACATAATCCTCATAAAGCAAATGAAGAGCATTTCCTAAGGCTCAAAATCCTTTCTCCTATTCATCCCATTTGATGGTCGTAGCTCTTTCTCTCCATATTTTCCCAGGAACATAACAATATTGGTTGGAAAGCCCAAGAAAGAGCGGTATTGTGTTCTTAATGACAGGGGCAATTGAGACACTTCTGGAAGCAAACCAGATGGGAGGGCTCTATTTAAGGTCACACATTTTAATCTCTTGCTTAAAAAAATATCCTTTCCAGCTTGGTCTCTGCAAACTTCCTAGGGCCAACATACAAATTGGGGATATCTATCCACACAAATCCGTTTGAATGCCATATTCATTAGCTTCTGTTAAAGCACGCTGAAATGCAGGTCACTGGTAAAAACTGTTGTATCACCATGACAGCTTTACCCATGTGTTGGCTTTATGTTATCTAATTCCTGCTTTATAAAGAACATATAGAAGGACGTTAATGAGAAATCCCATTAGGGGAGATTTAGGAACAAGGAATTCTTGTTTATCCTCCTTAGCCTGGCATCCCACCACTTACTACTTGCTTTTTATCCCTGAGTTCTTGCCAGGAGCTTCCTTTAGAAGTTGTAAGCAGTTAAATGGGGTTCAATGAAATCCTGAATGCCTCAATCATAAAATACCTATTTGAATAGGTACTTTGGGGTCTCTCTGGCAAGGAAAGTGTGTGCAGGAAGGGCTGGAAGGAGACATTCTCATTTTCCTGCTTGAGTATTAACTGTGCGTTGGAATAACACCTTCTTCTAAAATAAACATCTCTATTTATAAATACGCTTTGGAGCTCTGACAAGTGGCAGCTCAGGGGCCTGATCCTGCTCTCTTACACCTGTGCAACAGCCTCTGTAGTGTCTGTGTGCAGGAAGGAGCAGAAAAGGCAAAAATCTGGTGTGATAAATGAGCTCAGAAATGCTTGATCAAAGGAAATGAGAACAAGGAATTAGAGGAGAAAAGGGGCTGGAAGCGAAGCACTGACCATGTTTAGGAAGACAATCATTTGTTTTTTCAGCCCTGCTTCTAATCAGTCTTTTCCCCTCATGCCTTCTACAAGCTGCATTCCCTCATCCGCACGGCTCTGTGTTACTAAAGGATGACAGTGCTTCTCGGTTTCACCCTTGGAAGCGCCTGTCAGGGCTGGCTTTATGGCTCCCTTCTTTCCCCACGCACTGGCCCTGCTTTGCAGGGAATGGGAGCATCAGTGCTGAGCCTCTCAGCTTGAGCTGCTGACGAGTAATGAAGGGAAACATTACATGAGAGACTAGCACTATTAAATCCATTGTGCATCCCAGAGATCAATTTCATAGTGAATTATTCTATGGGGAAGCAAAGCTTAGATTTCACTTGCTTATTGGGGAATTACTGCTGCTTCCCCCCCTCCTTTTCCCAGGTTCTTTTGATTAAAATTCAAAGAGGCAATAGGAAGAATAGGTGTTGCTGGGGTTTGTGACCTGAGGACTTAATGACATGATAAAGAACTACTGTGTCAGTGCCCTGAGGGCACTCACAGGTCTTGAGCATCCTGACCAGCATCACCTGGGAACTCCACCCACACCCTCTGCCCATAGGTCCAGGACCATCATTTAAGCACAGGCTTGGGGGCATTGGTCTCTTCTCATCACCTTGCCTTTGCCTGAGAACTGTGGATGGGACCTTCTGCAATTGCCTGCCTCTGGCTGAGTGGAGCTGAGCCCCGATGGTGAGTTCACTCCTTGGGTCACCTTCTCTTTGGAAGCAGCTTTGCTCTTGTTGCCCCCCAGTACACTGCCCTGGCTAAGAGGCTGTAGTTCAGTGGTGAACTTCAGGTGTCTGTTGGTGGGGGGGGACCAAATTAAATGGTGTGAAGTCTGATATTCAGAGGTTCCCGCCACCCTGCTCCACTCAGCAGAGTACGTAAGCGCTTTTCAGTCCTTTGTGGACCACTAGCCACCTTGTAGGTGTCATTTTGATCAGTCCTCCTGCTCATGCAATGAGCAATGTAGGCTTCGATCTGGGGGGTGGAATTGTCCATGTGGGACTCGGCTGGCTGACAAATTTAGCTGTATAAGAGCTCGGTGTGAAGGAGACTTGGAAGTGCAACTGCTCTGTGTTACTGCCTGCTTCAACAAGTATCGGTGATGTGGGTGAAGTCGCTGGGTTCATAGAACCCCAGAATTGTTTGGGTTGAGACCTCAAACTTCACCTGGTTGCAGCTCCCCTGCCGCGGGCAGGAGCACACGTAGGTCCGAATGTTCCTTATCTCTTTAAGTATAACTGCATGGCAATCTCCCTCCTATAGAAACACACAGCTATATCTAAGGTGTTTGTTTCCTTTGCACCTGCTGAACTAATTATTACCAGTGACTCTTTACCCCTTTACTGGTGTTCCCCCTCAAGTGCTGGGATGCTGTTCTGTTATTAGAACTCATGGGACTCACATTGCATTCGGTCTTCTCTGATGAGCATGGGGTGAGGGAGAGGCAGCTGCCCTCACCAAAGTGATCTGCTTTGCCTTCAGTCAGCTACGAGCAGTGTGGGTATAGCAGGGCACAGAGCCCTTCCTCATTGGGATTCTGGAGATGTGCTAATCGCATCTCCTACCCTGCTCTGCCTTCTTGCTTCAAAGGCTCCTCTACCCTGATTTCTTAATAAAGATCATGTATTGTATTTATATATTTATTTTGCTAATGGAGCTTCATGTTAAATTTAAAGTCCATTAGAACCACTGCTTGCAGAGTGCCCTTGAAAGTATGTTTGATTGCAGAATCATCCAGGCGTGATATGAAAAGCTCTCAAGCATTAATGGCTTTGGGAACAAAAAGGTGGCTTCACTGGCGCTTTTTAGTCCTTCACTGGCATCTGAAATATCTCCTAGGGAAAGTGCATTGTGTAAAAAGCCTAACGTGTTGAAAGGGTGTATTTGTACTGGGAGGGGGCAAGGCTGAGTTTGGAGGTTAAATCCTCTGGTGTGATCAATGTGCAAATGACAGGAATGTTCAAAACTCCCAGTGAGAAATCCATCTTCCCCCCCTGTGCTAAGGATATGTAATTGGGCTTTATGCAGAGAACCAAGCCAGGTGGTGCTGAATTCACATGCTCTGGTTGTGATGAGATAGGGGAGTGTGGCTTAACGAAGGACTCTCCTGAGATTCCATCACAGAATGGGCATGGGAATAGCGATTGCTGCCCTTCAGGTACCTGCCAGGAGTTCTGGGAGGCTGTGACACAGCACTTGTGCTTTAATGACCCCATCCATAGCTCTGGAGGGTTTAAGGAACAATCCCAAGTACAGGTCCACAAGCTGCAGGTGGGCTGCTTGGCAGAAGAGTCTCCTCCAGATGACCTAAAGTCAGTAAAGAGGGCAGAGCTCTTCACTGCGCTCTGCCTTAGCATCTTAAAGGTTATCCCTTTTTATGGAGGGGCTTCTTTAGGAGCAGAGCATGAACTCACTTGTTCAGCTGGTGTAGCCAGAGAACATGAAATAAAGGCAATCCTCATGGTCTGTACTGTAATTCCATGTCTCCCCTTGCGCTCCTGATGGTTTTGGAAACCTGAATGAAGCACCAGCGGGACAGGATGGTCTGGAGTCATGAGGGATGCAGCACAAAGCAGCCAGAATTGTCTGACACAGCAAGTTTCTTTTTATCTGCCAACGCGAAGCCTCACGTGGTGTTGACACTGTACATGATGGATATTGTTGTTAACGTGAGATGCCTCCACTCTGCTGCGGATGTGAATTGATTTAAAGCTGAGATTTTGTTTTTCTTCCCGATTCCTGTATTCAGTTCTTTGGGAAGAGGCCTGAGACATCAGCCTCCATAGGGGAATAAAAGTGTTGTCTCACAGCAGTATTTCTCAACTACTGCAGCTGGGAACACAGCGAAGCAGGGTCTAATATCCTCAGATACCTTTGCTAGCAATATTTCAGGGTTAGCATTGCTTTGGAGGAGGAGATTGAAATCCTTAATTCCTTCTTTTTCCGAATACTGGTTTTCCAAGCTTGAAAATGGAACTTTACTCCCCTCTGTTTTTTTCCTTCTGCCTTTCTATTGGCTGAGAACTTGGCTTTGCCCCTGTTGTCAATTGAACATGAAATTGGATTTATCCGAAACAACTGCGGAGGCTGTAAATAAAAGGGAGATATCCTGCAGCTTCAGGTCTGTCTGTGATAGAGGCAGGATTAAAGGGGGTTACATTTAAGTTGCTTAAGCTATCCAGTGAATATTTCCCAACTACTTTGAAACGTGGCAGCTTTTAAACTTGCCAAAAGATGCTCCAATAGGTCATGACAAAATTACTTCCTAACTTGTTTCTTTTCATACACTAAAGCTGTTAGGGGTGGGGATCCCCGGATTGGCAGCTGAATGTCTCCATGACCTGGCAATTGGGAATATATTGGAGTAAGTCACTGCCTGGGCTGTATTGTACCTCATTATATCTGTTCTTTCTGATGTTACCATACCCCGTAGTTACTCAATTTAGAAACAGGCAATAAAAATACATTAAGAAATAAACAGCGATTATGGCTCTGGAAGAGTTCTAGGGCGTTTTGTCCGCTTGAAATACTGAGGCAATAAGCAAAGCTATTTCTGTTTGACTCTGACATGCCGAATGCATTCACTAACTGGTACCGTTCGTTCCTCTGAGTGCACAAGCTGCTTTCCTATTCTTCCTATGAAGAATTTTCTTACGGCTAAGTGCGTGTTCCTAGTGGTGTACAGCAACACCTGGGCTAATGTAAAATAGGCTGGCTTGATAACCAGCAGCGGCCTGTCTTTGGCACCACAGAACTGTCTTCTGAACAGATCAAATTCATCTGTTGGGGAGCTTTAGTAGTATTGATTCCCAGTTAAAACTGCCTTGAGTATCCTCTTCTACATTACACTGCACTGTGTAGAGTGCCCGCACCCTGGCAGCAAACTGCCTTGCATGCTGTACTCTGTGATTTTAGCAAAGGATGCTGTAGAATCAGAAAGGTTGTGATAAGCAATAAATAGCCTTATCAGTCAAAACGTTTGATTAGCCCTTTAGAATGTTCTTGATAAATTTAGGGTAATTCAAGGACAGTCTCCTGTCCTTAAAGTGGCATCTCTCTTATAACCCATTAAGGAGTGGTGGAGAATGCTGCGTAGAAGAGGATAATGCTCCTGGTATAAAGAGTAATAGGTAAAAGTCTGAGTATGAGACAATATATAATAAGTCTAGATTCTGAATGTTATTCTTGTTTCTAAACAGTCATAAGGAATAGTTTAGGGAGACTCCGCTGCGAGAAAGACTCAGCATGGGGATGCGTACACCTCCCTTTTGGGCATGGAAATGATTAGCAAAATTCCACGACCACAGTTATTGCTTTTCTCGGTTCTCTAAGGAGAATCCAGCCTCTATCGAGGAGGCTGTCAGAGAAAATGCTGCTTAGCTGGGGGTGTTGGGCTTGTAATGAGAACTTGTTTAAGTACCTGGAGGAGAACCTAATACAAACTGCTAGGACCTTGCTGGTGGGTATTAGGGCAAGTAAAGCTTTGCTTTGTGTGTCTTGTGTGGATACCAAACCCAGTGAAGGTTTTCGAATCTAAATAGTGAACTGAACCAAATGCTGTTAACTTCAGAGGGAGGAAAGCTTCCTGCTGGTGATAATGGACACTGCATTTGCTTCTGGTTTTTGTGCTCTGATGCAGGGATAACTGCTCTTATCTTTACCCACCTCTAAAATACAGATCAGCAATACAGTGATGGCAAATCTGGAGCATTGTGGTCCCCATTTACGTGTAGTTGCCTCTTGCAAATACCTCTGGAGAATGCAGAAAAGGTTGAAGAAACAGAGCCCATATTAACAGGTAGCTGTAGACCCATATGCAAGTAAAGCTGGCAGCACCGGGGGCTCATTCCTCTCACAGATCAGCCCCACAGCACTAGGGGCAATAGATTTCAAAAGCAGCTGCACCAGCCTTGCAGAGGTGACACTTGCAGCTCTTCCATTTGTATCTGCAAAGGCATAATTACATGCCATATAATGCATTCTGGATTTGCACAAGGGAGCAGTCCTACACGTGTATCTGGGAAGCAAAGCTCCTTGTGGAAACTGCTTGCGTATTGCAGTCGTTTCACATTTAAAAGTGGTCCCACACACGCATGCACAAAAGAAGTGCTTCAGCATGCCAGCAGTGCTCATTACAGGGTATTGTGTCCACTGGCACAGATGGGAGACCTGCGAGGGTACGTCAGCATGTTAATTCTTGAGAAGCAGGGGCTGTGAATTCCAAAGCTGGATTTGATCACAGGAAAGGCTTTGGAAAGGCTGCCTTCACACTGTGATCGCAGTGTATGGCGTTTCCAGTATGCACTGAGATCTCAGGTATGTCTGCAGCCTGTTGCAGTGCATCCCAGCAAATGAAGCCTGGGATCTGTTTTAATCCTGCGCACAGACTTAGAGCATCCTGATTCACCCTTCAGCAGCAGGGCTCCTCACAAGTAACTCGGCTGGCATTCCTGCACATTGGATGGGTTTGTTCTGGAAGTTGATTTCCCTTAAGAAGTGGGTGTAATCTTTTTCTGTTATTGAAGACAAGTAAGGAACAAACTCAGGTGGTTGTTGGGTAAGATGTGAGGGTCAAATCCACTATCAGCAGTTAGAATATAGGCTTTGATCCATGGCAAGTAAATGGTAAAGCAATTTGTCCAGCACCCAGAGCAAGTGGTCATGACAGTTTCTACTATATAGGCAGAGAACAAAACAAAATACCTTTGCATTTTGAAGACATGTTGCTTGTCCTGCCTTTGGCACAAGGGTTCAGAGAGGATCTTGCTTTGATGGCTGTAGATAACGTGCGGTAGCTTCTGCTTTGAGTTTACTTTCTCACTTCTGGAGCTGCAAAAGGGAAAAGGAAGGGCAGGAGATGAGGCCACGCACACAGAAAGTGATGCTGCCAGCAATGTCTTTTTCAGCTGAACCTGGCACTGCTGTGTCTGACCTGTGTGTCGTTTGCAGGAGGAATTGGATGCCTCGGTCACGACAGAGGACAGACACGGAAATGTCTTGATGCAGTGGAGATTTATAACCCTGATGGAGACTTCTGGAGGGATGGACCTCCAATGCCTTATCCCCTCCTCTCCTTACGAACAAACTCCACCAGCGCTGGTGCTGTGGAAGGGAAGCTCTACCTCTGTGGAGGATTTCACGGAGCAGGTACTAAGATGAGTCTGATGTTCTCTGTGTAGTTGAAATCAGTGTCACTGTACACACACTGACCTGATGACCGATCAACCCTATCAGATGGCACTGGCATGCCCTGGAACCCCAGAGCTGATTCAGCCCTTTGGACTCTCAGCTCCCAGTGTCAATATGAATTGTGTTCTCTTTGCCCTTTGCTTTTTTCCTTAACAGAACATGAAAAATTAAGGGTGTTTCTGGTCTGCGCTAAACCTCTACAGCCTTAGTAGAATTCTGCTGGATTTACATCCAGAGCTACTGAGCTCAGGAGCTTAGTGTTATGGACATTAAAGAACTTGGGTGTATTTGTTGAAGATTAAGGTGTCCTTAGACGAGCTACCTGGCTTTGCCTATTTACTTACATGCTTTTCTTAATCTGTGTTGAAAAAGCTTGTGTATTTAATGAGTACTTCAGGTAGGGAACTGAGATACAAAGAGGCTAAACTTCCAGATCTGGTGAGTTTAAGTAATCCTAGACCCACAGCCACCTTTCTTCTTTTAAGTCGTCTTCCTTCCGGCTGTTCTTAGCTCTATCTAAATCTCCAGCACTGCTAACCAGGATTTCTTTCATCATAAATGCAGAGAGTCTCAAAACAGGCACACTTAATCTCCTCTGCTGCCATCCCAGTTTCCTTTCTAGCAGAAAGCAGCAATACAGGTGCATTATCCACTGCTAATAAATGTCATGTCAGGTTCATCGTTGCCCACATGGTATCACCAGGTGATGTGTTCTTCGCACTGCACTGACCCCAGTTGCACTGACCCCAGTTGCACTGACTGACTTGTATAACAAATACATGGAATGATGATTCCCATCTAGTTCACAACTTGCCTTCCCCCTCTCTTCATGTGCTACTCTTTGAGGAAGCTGCTTCCTGCGAGCATTTGTATGGCAGCTCTCTAACAAGCATGTTCTTCTGATGGCAGTTCCGTGACCTCAGAGCTATTACGGTTGTGACACATCACTGTGTTTCCATAGCAAACGCTCTGTCATCAGATTTGTCTCTTTCTCAGCAGCACTACAAAAAA